>OY821522.1:40679674-40992174 GCA_963682025.1 Cordilura impudica | reverse complement strand
ATTTTAATTTGTCATTTTCCAATTTTCAATTTTCATTTTTCGCTTATCATTTTTAGTTGTTCATTCTCCATTTTTCAATTTTCATTTTAAATTTTTTATTTTCCAGTTTTCATTTTCCATTTTTAATTTTTCATTTTTAATTTTTCATTTTTCAATTTCCATTCTCCATTTTTCATTTTCTATTTTCCATTCTCCATTTTTCATTTTTCATTATTCATTTTCCATTTTTCATTTTCCATTCTCCATTTTTCATTTTCTATTTTTAATTTTTCATTTTTCATTTTCCGTTTTTCATTTTCCATTTTCCATTTTTCATTTTTCATTTTCCATTCTCCATTTTTCATTTTCCATTTTCCATTTTCCGTGTTTCATTTTTCATTTTCAATGTTTCATTTTTCATTTTCCATTCTCCATTTTCCATTCCCCATTTCTCATTTTCTATTTTCCACTTTTCATTTTCCATTTGCCAATTTTCATTTTCTATTTTTCATTTTCCATTTTCCATTTTTCATTTTCCATTTTTCGTTTTAATTTTTTCTTGCATATTGGCGATTTTTTTTTATTATAACGTGATAACGATAAAAAAAAATATGTGGCAATACTACCAACATAGCTGATGGTAGTTGTGTGTGTTGGTATGATTGCATAATTTTTTGTGGCTTTTTTGAACTGTGAATGTTGTTGTACAACTATTACAACAAACACACTGCGTTTTATGTAGTTTTAGAGGTATCTACATATTTTTGCTCGTATCTAAGCACAATGATGACCGATTTAGCCCATTTTCAATACTAACCTGCTGGGAATTATGGCAAATGATATTGTTTTAACCTCACCCAGCAAAATGTTTTTTTTTAATAAGCGTGATTTCAACAGACAGACAGACGGACAAACGGACAGACGGACATCGCTATATCGACTCGAGCTTTGATAAGGATCAAGAATATATATACTTTATTGGGTCGGAAAGTAGTTTTTCGATGCGTTACAAAGGGAATGGCGAACATATATATACCCTCTGCCACTGAGGTGTGGAGGGTATAAAAACACACAAAAGAAAAATTTTATTGTAACAGATACCGCAGGAACCAGTTTTGAAGTAGTATCAATTGATACATTGGGTGCTTTGCGATTACCAAATTATAACCAATACATTTAAACAATTCAATGCGAATTAACATATCCCACGGAGATAAAAGAAGCAAACACTGTAGCGAAAACATTAGTAGAACAAATTATCTTAAAGTACGGAAATTTTAAAATCTTAAAATCAGATAAGGGCACAGAATTTACAAACCAATTGATGTCAGAAATATGTAGTTTATCAGACATTAGACAAGTTTTCAGTGCAGCATACCATCATGAGACATTAGGCTCAATAGAACGAACTCATAGGGTACTCAACGAATTTCTACTAAATTTTTGTGAAGATAATGAATGGGACTTTTGAATCCCCAATTTTGCATTTGCACATAATACAACCCCACACCATATGAATTGGTCTTTGGAAAATTACCATAGCTACCAAATGGTCAAATAAGAAAAGAAGAAAAACTTTATAACAAAGAAAATTACGCAAAAGAGCTAAAACAAAGACTAAAATTCTCCTGGCAGAAAACAAGAGAATACTTAGAAATAGCCGAAAACAGTAGGATAAGAAGTAATAACAATAAAAATCCACCAAAATTAGAAGTAGGAGATTTTGTACTACTTAGAAAATAAATTTAAAAAAAAACAAGTAAAAGTTTTAAATTCGGTTGTACCGAATCTTTATAAATATAAACAATCTATATATTAATACGTGAAGGTAAATTTTTAGTTCCTTTATAAGCAATATGAGGGCACGGAGGAGTGTGTAAATTGGGATAGTTAAAGTTCATATGGAGGAGAAGCTGAGAATGATAAAATTTATGTCTAATCTGTCTTAAAAATATACTAAATTAAATTAAATAAAATATTTATAATAATTCGTTACACCCTGTTAATGCCAATAATTTAAATTATATATCAGACGCTCTGTATTGAATTGTAATTGCTAAAATTGATTAACATAACTTTAGCCTCATTTAAATATTCATAAATTTTTTTACATATACAGATTAATAACCTAACCCATAAAAACAAAGTTTTTATTAAAACTATTTCTTTCCTTATGCATATGAGTTTTGAATATCTCCCTGACTGTGCGTGACTGTGTATGACTACCTTAAAATTAATCTTTGGCCACAACATGTCTATGGACAAAGTTTCAGATCCATCGGATGAGGGGAAGTGGGGTTTTAATATGTGCGTGACTATGTCAAAGTTTATCTTTTTTCTCATCCATTCTTTCGACCAAGTTTTAGATCGATCGGATAAGGGAAAATGGGGTTTAAATCATCTTGATCTTTCTTTACAGCAAGTATATCGACCAAGTTTCAGATCGGTCGGATGAGGGTAAATGACATCTAGATTACTCCGTGACTCTGCGTGATTCTGCGTTACCATGCGTGACTAAGTCAAAGTAAATCTTTTTTTCACAGCAATTGTGTGGACCAAGTTTGAGATCGATCGGAAGAGGGGAAATGATGTTTAGATCACTCCGTGACTGTGCGTGACTATGCGTGACTGTGCGTGACTATGTCAAAATTAATCTTTTTTCACAGCAAGTCTATCGACCTAGCTTCAGATCGATCGGATAAGGGGAAATGGGTTTTAGATCACTACGTGACTGCGCGTGACCATTCGTGCTGTGCGTGACCAAGTCAAAGTTAATCTTTTTTCACAGCAAGTGTATGGACTAAGTTTCAGATAGATCGGATGAGGGGAAATGACATATAGATCACCCCGTGACTGCGCGTGACTATGTGTGACTGTGCGTGACTACCTCAAAAATAATCTTTAGCCACAACAAGACTATGGGCCAAGCTTCAGATCAATTGGAAGAGGGGGAATGGGGTCCACCCACGACAGACAGACAGAGAGTATGAGTTAAGAGATAGAGTTTAAAAAAACATTGGAAGACAAAACTTTAATCAAAAAATATTTCCTAGATTAATATAATATTTCCTCAATTATCACAATGATCAATAAATCGCTTACGAAGGCTAAAATGCCAGAAACCGGTCCGATTAAGAATACAGTGTAGTTATGAATTTTTGAAATATCTATAATATTAATAGGCTAGACGATTTCTTGTGACTGATGTTTTGTTCTACCGTTTTATCCCAATTTTGATCAAACGTATATTATTTGAAAGGTATTTCTTTTTAGCCGTTTTGCAGACTTACAGATTTTTAAATTTTTTCCTTTATTTTGGGTATATTGCATTTAAAGTTGCTGCTAACATATACATATAATTATACAATGCTATGTGTGTGTTTAGTAAATTTGTAATGCGTTTGTAATAAAATGAGTTTGTTTTTGTGTTGATTTGTGAATTGGCTATAATTGATTATCATACTTTTAGGGTCTTTATTTAATGAAAAAATAAAATTTCCTAGAATTTGCGCTCGAATTTCGAGTGCTGGAATCTGCTAGTATGCTTTCTTCTTCTCTACCACGCACCATTGCACAAATTTGCATATTAATTACAGTATTAATTGCAATATGTCTGAAAATGACTACAAATCTAATAAACAAAAAATTTTTGCTTCAAAGCATCATCCCAAATATATGTAAAAAGTGCAATATGTAGTATGTACAAATCGTACATCACATATGGCAACTCTTACGAAAACTGAGAATAGAGGAAATTAGAATTATAAATGCAAAAATATTACAAAATTCAAAAATAACGATTGTTTGTTTGGACAGAGTTGTATCTTCTGAAATTAATACGAAGTAAAAGCTGTATGGTATGAAAACTGATTTTAACCACACTGCTCGTAGGGCTGACTTTATAAAGCGCTGACCAAAAAGTGCAAGTACGAGTGTATGTGAAGGCTCAGGATTCAAACCTCACGGCTGCCCTAAATAGAAAAATTTCATATAGAAACAACCTATTCAATTATAACATATATATTATCACAATGTTCAATAAATCACTGCCAGAAACCGGTCCGATTAAGAATACAGTGTAGTTATGAATTTTTTAAATATATGCTTTCTTCTTTCCTACCACGCACCATTGAAACAAAATTAAAATTTTCATATTAATTACAGTATTAATTGCAATATATCTGAAAATGACTACAAATCTAACAAATATAATATTTCCTAGAATTTGCTCACGAATTTCGATTGCTGGGCTATACTATTATAAATAAAATATTTGAAAAAGCAAACAAAGTGTTAAACTTACTACCAAATTATTTCAGCAAATACACTAATTTTTTTTAGCATTTTTAGAGGTATCTCCATATTTTAGACCATATCTTGACACAGTGATGCCCGATTTAAGCCATTTCAAATACCAACCTGCTCGCAGTAACGTCAAACAATATTATTTTAACGGTAAATGGTTTATTTTGTTGAATGAACGTAATTTCAAAAGACAGACAACCGGCGCACAGTGGCGCCATTTGAGTTTTTTCGTTGCAAAAATCATATCTTTTGAACCGAATAACATAATTGAACAGTTTAAACAGCATATGATAGATAACTGTTCAGCCTATGAAATGAGCGTCTGGAAAGTGTGCTACGCTTTGTAGGGGCCTACTTATGGGTTATCAAAGTTAAAATTTGTAGAAAAATCAATTTTATGGTAACTAAAAGAAATTATTTTTACATTTTTAGATTGTTTTTATTTTTTTTCCTTAGGGTTTTATGTTTTAAATTATTACCCAACAAATTAAAAAAAAATTACTTCTTTTTTAAATTTATTTTTTAAATGTTCTGTAAAATATTCATCACAATTCGTGAGAGAAGGTATATCTAAAAGACTAATCATTTCTAAACTATAATTATTTTCTAACTCTATTCGTAACTTCACATGCCGCAGGGAAGAAATAAGTGGATCGGAAGATGCTGCCAACATGTTGAAGAGGTCCTCATTTTGCCTTACCCTTGATGCTTTGAATGTGTTCTGCAATCTATATTTTTTATAAAATTTGTTAAGAGACTCCTGTGCTTCTTCAAAAAGCTCTCCAATTGGCAAAGACTGGTACTCAATTATATCTTTGCCATGCGCCAATATTTTATGGACGGTCGGGGTCAACTTCTTCTGTGGATACATTTCTGCTAAAAGAGATGCAGTTTTCGATGCATATTCTCCATATTTTGTAGAATTGACATTTTATTTGCAGTTTAAAACATTCAAGATCGTTCCCAATCTTTTCACGATTTGATTATCAATTCCAGTGATTCTAGTTACTGCCTCATCATTTTAAAAAAATCTCCTAGAAGTGTTTCCATCGTTTGAGTTACCGTATCTGTGCTTGGGACAGTCTACTTTTAGTCCAACTTGTTTAAAAAAAGCATCCTGTATTTGCTTCTTTCTGATCTTTTCCTTATCCTTTATTGATGTATTTTCATCGAAGTTTTCCTCTTCTTGTGGTAGGGTATACGCCAGTTTTAGCAACAACTCCATACACCTTATCCTTGCGTGCAATGGTTACATTCCATATTGTAATTCTCCTCGTTTGTGGAATCTTTTAAATTACCAAAGTTCTTCTGACTCTTTTTGCAAATCGGACATGACATGTTGAGGTTGTTCCTGTCAGTTCGTTTACGAATTTTCCGTCATTCATGGTCAGGTGGAACTCGTAATTGCATTCAATATATTCTCCTTCTCCAATTTGCAGCTTTGTAGGCTTAATTTTGCTTATTTGTACTTCAATGTCCTTCACCGGGGTCCTTATGAGTTCTGCCGATTCCCTTGCAAACTGAAACATTATTGGTCGGCAATAATGTACTGATGACGGACGTGGATTTTTCCAGTGTAGGGAAACATCAGATTTTAGCCGCAAAGGAACAACAGATGCCATAAACATATTTCCGTCCGATATTGTAGCGTCATCGGAAGATATCCTTTGCTTATAAACGCTTTGTCCGGACGATCCATCGCAGCCCCATTTGCTGATCAATGTCAGTTTCTCAGGAAGAATTTTCACCTCATTTTCAGGAAGACTCTCCAACAACCGTTTTTCTGTATGGCCCATGAGATCCTGCAGATTGGCTTTCACAGAGACTTCCGTAAACTCCGTATGCAGTGGTCGTGAATTTATTTTGGCTTGCGCAATATGCTTGTATCCTGGTAAAACGTCAGCCCCGTGTCGCATCAAGGATGCCCGTATTATCTTATAATTTTCTATGGAAAGTTGTAAGTCCATAAACAAGGCCAAGGCTTCTTCGGAACCATACTTTTTAATGTGTGCGTTTGTGGGCGTGGGAATGCTTTCCTTAATCCTTTTTAGTCGCAGTGGGCTTGCATCAGCAACAGATTTTGTAATCTGCGACCTAACTCTTTTACTATCCTTTGTATATTTAATAGACAGAGCGTCCGATAAATGCTTCGTGGTCAAGTCATTAGTGGCATCGGCTAGTTTCCTCTTTCTTGTGAAAATTGAACACTCCTCAATACTTTTTTTGGCCTTCCTTTTGCTCCTCTGGTTGATGTGGTGGGTTTATCTACTGCCAATATATCCAGGATGGTGTCTTCATTAAGCCAGTCCTCGTATTTAGAGTTGAAGTTCTGAATGGTTCGATTAGATTTCACCCATTTTGCCTTAATATTTGCATATATCAGATAAAAATTATTTTTTATAATTTCGCTTCTCTCAATATTTCCGTATAAGCTATCAAGTTCTTCTAAAGCAGCTTCCGTGAAAAACTTTGGTGTGGTTGACCTTCTAAACAGTTCAAATAATTTTAAATTGTTTAACGCCATGGTTTCAGTACTTGATGCGCCAACTTTCGTAGACTAATCCAGGCATTATGCTTATTTTGCAATATATAGGCTTATGCTACCATGCCTAAAAATTTACCTGTTCCCTGCATACATATGGATTTAGGCTGAATTATGCAATTTTGATATTATGCTCGTGTCTAAATAAGATTTGTGCCTACCTGGAGGGACCATAAGTCATTATGCTTATTTTGCAATACATAGGCTTATGCTACCATGCCTAAAAATTTACCTGTTCCCTGCATACATAGGGATTTAGGCTGAATTATGCAATTTTGATATTATGCTCGTGTCTAAATAAGATTTGTGTCTACCTGGAGGGACCATAAGTCAATATTGTTCTTGACCAAAGTAATTTTTAAGTGAGGTGCGTACCTGCGAATTTCAATGAGTAGTTTTTTGTGCATCCTGCGTCTGTAACAGAATATTGGGAGTAGACTTTGGCAGATGCTCACAGGTAGACAACCGACTTAAAATGCAATTTTCAAACTATTAGATCAAACTACTGACAGTCAAAACATGTAAGGGATGCACGCCATACAATTTCTGCAACCATGTCTTTTTAACCTTTTTTACCTCTAGAAGCCAAACGGGCACGTACGGGCAGATAAAACCTTTTGAATTATGTAAAGAAATAATCAAAGAACATGTTTTGCAAATATGGCAAATATAGAAAAATATAGATTTTTTTATTTTCCGTCAAGTTGAAAAATAGTGAAAAACGGATAGTTTTTAAATAGTGATTTACCAGGAGAAACACAAAGCAAACAGTTAATTTTTTTTTTTATCATTATACATTTAATAAATACATCAATCAATACAAACAAAAAATAAGGCGATTCGTTACCTAGTTTTCGTGATATTACACCGGAAATCGCAACAAATTGACTAAAAATTGTGTGTTTTTTTGAAAACCGAAAGTCGGTCAACTTTGAACGGTTATATCTTCTAAACTGAAAATGTGATATTATTAAGAGTAGCATATTTGAAATCGTTGAAAAGTTTCCTATAAAATCGGTTTATTCAAAACTTCGTCGGCGCTCATGAAAATTTTGATTTTTGCAACCTCGTTTGCTCTACGGGCGCCACTGTGCGATGCATGTAAATTAATCAATTCACTAAATTTTTATTAAAAAAAAAAAATTATTTATTTTTTTCTTTCATTTTAATAAACCACTTTTAATGTTTATATTTTTAAATCCCAACTTGAATTAACTATTCTATATTTTATGTTCTATCTTTTATACATTATACAAAAGGGTTAACTTAAAATAGTTTGTGAGCGTACTAAAAATAAAGAGTAAAGTAAGCTTAAAGTATTAACGATTTGAAAATAAAGAGTAAGCTTAAATATTAAGAGAAATAATTGTATAAAAATAAAGAGTAATAATTATTGTGGGAATCAATTTTATTGAGAATTATATTTACTTTAGTAAAAGTGTTGACGTCAGCATTGACTATTTAGCGTGTGCAACGATCTCCTAAGTTCCATGGAAATCGTCTGTTGCAGGTGTCACAGTTTGCATTAGTGGATTTGTGGGAATGAAAAAATGCAATTTTGTACGACAGCTGATGTTGTAAAATTCGTGGGAATGATATAAGTAAAATTTTTGTACGATAGCGGAAATTGGTATTGTGAAATCTGTGGGAACGTTTTAAATAACATTTCTTGTATTCCACGAATTATATGAAGGTTGTAACTTTATTCAGCTCGTGTAAAATGGGTTGCGAGTGTGACTAAAGAATTTTTTATATTACGGGATGGTATGCTATATCTTAACTTGTACGGTCATTATATGGACTCGAGTTGTTATAGGGATTAAGAATACAAATACTTTATGGGGTCGCAATTCATTGTTCAATGCGTTAAACAGAACACCAATAGCACAATAAGGAATGATACTTTTCAATGTTTTGAGAGCTAAAAATTATGCGGTATTTCAAAATAAAAGTTTCTAAAAATCTTGGCAATTTTTGGCTTAACAAATACCAGGAAAATGCGCTTTTTTAAATTCTTTAAAAAAATTTACTTTAAAAAAAACAACTTTTCTTGTTATAAGAATCAAGAAAATGTGTGGTTTATGGGCTCAGGAATTTATTTCGATGCATTATAAACGGAATGATAAACTGATATACATATATTATAATTCAATTTTAGATTTTTCTTGGGACGTCTGAATATTTATAAACAATTCTTAATAAATGAATAATTATCTAAACTATTTGAAGAAATCATCTTGATTATTTTTTAATATTAGTGCTTAATTTTAAAATCTCGGGTTATCCCCAAAAATACGTATTAATCTTATTAATTGGTAAAAAGGTCGATATGGTAAATATGAGTGCATTATATCTTTTTCCAGGGCAGTCTTCTAGTACTGTTGCTAGGGGATCGGCACAATTTATAATTTCAACAAAATGGAATTCATTTCACAACTCAAACCATGCTCACAACCACTACATACCTTGATGTCTTCAATAAGTTGCTATTATTCTCATTTACGGAGGTGTCTTCATTAGTAATGACAGTGGTTGAATTTGTTTCTAACTTAAATATTATATTTATAAACACGTTTGCCTTTAGTTTTCTTTTGTTTGGTTTTATTTATTCAGGGTCAAAACCTTAGCGAAAATGTAAAGATACCCCACATGGTAGTTTCTTCATAAGTCAATCAGTATATTCCCTTTGAAGACGATCTTTTGTGTATTTTTTTTCTGAATAATTACGTGTTCTTCCAATTTGAGGTTTTCTAAACTTCATTGATTTTAAATTAATGTTTTCTTATCCTGAAATGCTATTAATGTCTCCTGAATTGCAATATTTTTTTATATGTAAACATTTTTTAAATGTAAACATATCTGGTGTTTTTTGAATTTCAATTTGTGTTTAAAGAATAAAATTCACATTTTAAATCTATATTTATATTTTATGATGATTTTATAATTTGACGTCATTAACCCATTTGGACTTGGCGGCACAAATGACCCCAAGCTAGTTTTGGACGATTAAGTCAAAAAATTCAAATATTTTGCAAATTCTGCTGAATTTTGGATCATTTTAACCCTAGGAGCACATAAGGATAGGTTTTCGTAAAATATAGCACTATTTTATTTCCCAACCCACAGTAAGGGTTTCATCTAGTTTACTTGTGTAGTAAGGAAAAAACACAACCGTTCGTTTACACGCCTACTTTATTAATGCTCACTCTTAAAGCTATGTAACAAGTAGACAATAACTTAAAATAAGGTAGTGTCAGAAAAGGACAGATATTATGTAAACTTAAGGCTACTTAATAACGGGCAGAAATAAGACAACAACTTGCAGAAACATAGAATGACAATATATAATGATATATGTACATCTATAATAATAACGGTATATAAAATAGTATATATGACAACGAAATAACATTGTACACTGATAAAACTATGCCTACACTGAAGAAATACATTGGCACATATAATAACCATAATATATTGCTACAATTCGGTCATCCTGACCACGAGATCACCTGATCTCGGTTGAATCAACTTGAGACCTACGACCTTTAAACCACGGGCGGATATTCCCAATTGCCCATGCCCCTTTATAAGGGTTCCGTGATATTTGAAAACCTTCTATATCCTCCAACAGGTATCTATCATTTCGCAGCACCTTTGATACTCTATACGGCCCTCTAAATTTTGGAATTAGTTTTCGTGATACACCACTGTGCGAATCAAAATTTTTTACCATAACATAGTCATTCACAGAATATTTTGTCGGTGGTCTTCTCCGTTTGTCAACGTAATTCTTGTTATAATCCTGCAGAAAGTTCTGTCTTTTCGATGCCTTGTCTCGAACTTGCCTATGGTCACCCTGTCCCTTATCCTGTACATCATCAATCAACGTTTCTTCTCTCTGATTTACACCAAATAACATAACGCTCGGATGCTCGCCTATAGTTCTATGGACTGTATTATTCAGAGTATGCTCAACTTTATGCAAAACTGTATCCCAGTAAACATTTTCCTCAGGACATACCAATTTCGCCAACATAGGGCCAATGCTCCTGTTTACCCTCTCTACCTGCCCATTCGCTTGTGGAGATCCCGTCGCCACTTTCACATGTTGAATACTGTTGTTTGTCAAAAATTCCCGAAATTCCACGGAAGTAAAAGCTGTACCTCTATCACTCACTATGTACCTAGGCCGACTGTATGACTTGAAATACTCTGTCAAATATTTTACAACCTCCTTCGTGTTTGTTGTTTTTGTCGGGTAAAGTCTTACAAATTTCGTGCTAGCATCTATGACAACTAAAACAAATTTCAGGGCCCTACCGTTGTCAACCGGTCCGTAGTGGTCAATATGAAGCATATCAAAAGGTGTTTTAGTTTTCGGAATATTATTCAAAAATCCCTCTTCCCTACCGCACTTCGACGAATATGCTATGCACTTCAAACAATTTCGTATATGGTTAGATGCCGTCTCCCTAACCTTGGGAAACCAATAACCCTTTGAAATCAAGTCTGTCATTTTGTCAATTCCCACATGTCCAATTTCATCATGATACTTGTACAAAACATGGCGTTCCATATCTTCAGGCACGCAAAATAACAAAACATCATCACTCGATTTTCTATATACAACTCCATTCCTCATTTCGAACATTTTATGCTGAGTGTTCTGAAGATCGTCCTTTAGTTTCTTCAATTTCGTATCCTTGTTCTGACATATAACTAAGTTCTCTTCAAAAGTATTGCTCTCAACTACCATTACACTTAAACACCTACTAAGTGCATCTACATGTTGCATTCGCGAACCTGCCCTATGCTCCAAAACGTAGTCATAATTTTGCAACTCAAGACCCCACCGAGCGATCCTCGGGTTTAGTTCCCTTTTATTCAATGTCATTGTCAAAGAATTACAATCTGTAATAATCTTAAATTTTCTGCCTTGTAAATAAATACGAAACCGTTTCAAAGCGTTAACTATCGCAAGTGTTTCCAATTCTTTGAAAAATAAAATACTGGATGTATTTTACCGTCGCCTTTCTTTTGTAATAAAAGAGTTCCAAACCCGATGCTGCTGGCATCAAAATGCAATTCTGTGTCATCCTTCGGATCGTACAAAGCTAGAACTGGAGACTCTATTAACTTTTTCTTCAGCAGCTCGAAAGCATTTAACTCACCCGGACCGAAACAATATTGTCCATCCTTTTTCGTTAAATCGTATAATGGTTTCGCAATTATCGAAAAATCTTTTACAAATCTTTTGAAATATGAGCAAAGTCCCAAAAAACTTTGCACCGAATGCACATTCGTCGGTAAGGGAAAGTCTTTTATTGCCCGAAGGCCTCTATCATCTGCACCAATACCGTGGCCATCAATTTTATAACCTAAATACGTTACACTCGTCTGCAAAAATTCACATTTATCAAGTCTCCAGTTTGTTCTCCACCAACCTATCAAAAATTTCCCTCAAAATCACAAAATGTTCCCTTATAGCTGTCGTCGCTATCATAATATCATCTAGATAAATAATCAATTTTCCATCCCTAACCATATCGGCAAATATTCTGTTGACAAATCTCTGGAAAACTGAAGGGGCATTTTTAAGACCAAACGGCATCCTCAAAAATTCATATTGCCCCAATGGAGTTACGAAAGACGTATATTCCACCGATTCATTCTCAACGTAAACGTGGAAAAATCCATTTCTCAAATCCAATTTTGTGAAATATCTTTTGCCCGCAAGTCTGTCCAACAAATCGTCTATTAGTGGAATTGGGTAACTATCTTTAGCTGTCATTTTATTTAACAAACGATAATCCACGCACATTCTAAGTTCACCAGTCTTCTTCTTAACCAACACTATTGGTGAAACAAATTCTGATTCGCTAGGTCTGATGTATCCTTTTTCCAAATATTCATCCAAAATTATCTGTAACCGTTGCTTCTCATCATATGATAACCTACGTGGGGTACAACTAAAAGGCTTGGCATTTTCAAGAATCAATCTAATTTCGCTCCTCACCTTAGGTTTAACAGGTCGTTGTGGCCGTAGATAATTATCGTCAAATAAATCGTCTAACTTTTTTCTATCTGCATAATCAATGTCCTTAGCAACAATTAACTGCATTCTATCATTCTCCATACAATCAATAGACATTACCACTTGAACCTCGTTGTTATAAGCTAAATTAAAATCGCTATTATCATCCACCTTCACCTCTGATACTAACCTTAATTTTGTTCTTTCCATAAAATCCCTTCCCAAAATACAATCGTATATCATTGACTCATCACTAACAACAATTATCTCCAATTCAACAAATTTATTATTATAAAAAACATAGAATAAAAATTTTCCATAAGTATTCAATTTACTCTTATTAATACCAAAATAAAATGAGTCAACGCTCCACATCCTATTAAAATTGACCTTTCCTGCAATTTTGGATATCCTAACGAAGCTCACGGGACTCCCTGTATCTATTAGGCATTCTTAATAAAAATTATCAATATAATTATTACTAATACTAAACTTAAAATACCTTAAAAATGTATTATCATTCATCTTTGATATTGCTGCTTTTCTTTCAGGGCATGCTGCAACACGATGGTCCATACTCCCACAAGCATAGCAGGCTCCCGTTTCTCTCTTTGGTTTGCGGCAATCGGCAGCAAAATGTCCCAAACAATTACAGTTGTAGCATCTTAATTTCGATTCGTTCTTTATTATCTTCTTTGTTGTTTCCGGCTCCTTGAGCTGAATTTTGGAGAAAGCTTGCAACAGGTGTGATTTGTTTTTGTAGCATTGCAAATTGGCATGAATTTTTAAATTTTCGTCAGGTATACCTTCAATAATATAATCTATCAACTCGTCTTCTGCCACTCCAGCTTTGTTGGCTAATGATATTTTCTCATTGTAATATTCGACGAAATTTGTGTTATAATACCACTTAAACGCCTCAAATTTTCGACACATTACTAGCCTATTCTGCTTTGAGCTAAACATTTCCATCATTTCCCTGAACAGGCTATCCAGAGTCTCGTAAATATAATTTGACTTAGAATGCAGCCATACTTGCGCTTTTCCCTTCACTTTTACCATCAACAAAGCTTTTAATGTACCATCATCCACAGTATACATTTTGGCAATATTTTTGAATTGTAAAATCCAAACTTCAGGGCAAGCTGTACCATCATAGTCAGGCAGTGTATCCCTAAGTAAACCAAATGATATAGTAACACCATTCGTATTGTCGTTGTTCACAACTTCTCTTAAAGTATTGGCACTGTTGTTGTTGTTAATGTTCTGTTCATCGTTTGCTGTGCAAATTGAACCACTCATAAAATTTTTCTCAAACTCTTCTTTTTTATATAAAATTAATTTTCCTTCATTAAAAATTCTTTCTCTCTTTTTAAAAGTTCAAGTTCTCTCCTCATTTGACTAAAATTAATTCCAACACAATTTGCACTTGCTTCATTTCCAGCAGTCAGTTGTATATTATCTATCATTTGATTTACTTCGCTCGTTTGGTTCGCTTCATTCTCACCATTCATTTGTATTTTCTCACTCATTTGTTCGCTCGTTTGAATTGTTTCATTTCCAATCATTTGTGCATCTTCGTTGTCATTATCAACACCATCGTTTGCATTTGCGGCTGCGCAGTCGCTATCAACTGGACACTCTCCTCTTTTATTTGCAGGAATCTCATTGAGTCGTAGTACCAGCATACTTTTCGTACCAGCTGTCGGCATATTGAGATGTTGTAGCCAGCTCCGTAGCTGCGCAGCTGTGTATTTATTTGAATTAATGTCCATTATATTTTTCGTTTGAACAAATGCACACTTGATCTTTTTGTTTTTTCTTTTATAATTATTGTTTTGCTATTTATTATTATATTAAAAAAAATTTTCTAATCTTTTTTTCAACAAATTTTTTATTCTTTATTTCAAATTGTTTTTTGCTTATATCCACACTTTATTTAAAACTGTTGGTTTCTTTTTTTTCTTTTTATTTTCGGGTAATCCCACTTCTGAAAACTGTAGTAAGGAAAAAACACAACCGTTCGTTTACAAGTCTACTTTATTAATGCTCACTCTTAAAGCTATGTCACAATTAGACAATAACTTAAAATAAGGTAGTGTCAGAAAAGGACAGAAAAAATCAAACTGTAGAACGGAATTTCCGAAAAATCTGATAAAAAGTCATATTTTTCCCATATAAACACATTTGGAACTTTCAGTCGCGTTGATTCACCTCAAAATTTTTTTTGATTAACCCAAAACTTTGCATTTCTCAGTTTTTTTGCTATTCGCATATTTCTAGAGGTGGGACCGAGAGCTTGAAACTTTTTTATTAAGGGCCCCCCTCATATATATATGTTTCTTATTTGACGTAATGAGCGAACTATTCAATTATTTTCTGATTATTTTTAATGTAAATTTATTTTTATAAATTCACTATGTATTTCAATAAAAACAGTAATTTTTATGTTGAAGTTGACAAACTTTATTTATGCATAAATAAACTGATCATTTATTTTATGTTATTTATTCAAGTATTGTAATATAAAGGTCACTTCTCTTAGACCTAGTCGTCTTGCAAATATCCCCTAGGAGATCTACTTAAATTGCCATTAAATGCAAATTGTCATATACATTGATCTCGGCCAAATTTGGATTGTGTGTGTGTTTATCATACGTATAATTCAGTAGTCAAAAAATAAACCCTGTGCGATAATTTTTAGTTCTAGCTTCCCATTCTTCACTTAAATTTATCAAAAAACAAAAATGTTGCAGATTTTTTTCAAATTTAGTTCGTACCTAGGATTTTGCAAAAAATAAGACTGCAATATATGGTCAGGATCGGTTCATTTTTCGACATAGTCCCCGATATGAACTTTTTAGTATCCAAAGGCAAAAAATAATAACAATGCCACTCAAATTTGTTTTTTGATTATTTTCTAAATTCAATTTGTTGAACCTAAGAGAAAGGGTCTCAAAAACGAATGTAGTAAACAGTGGTATAGGATATCGTATAATTTCCTTACTTGTTTATAAGTTCACGAAATGCTGGACAATTCCATTATAAAGGTTAACGGAAGTTACCGGTTTCAACTGAATTTTATTCAAAAAAAAAAATAAAAGTGGAAAGTTTTAGTTTACTATTTAATTTGAATACTACAATTAATAGTTCGAAGCCCCCAAAATTAGAAATTCGCTTAATTTTTAATCTTAAAATGTATAATCTGATTATATTAATGCATAATATTTATTAAATGACTATTCACAACTTAATTTTTATAAGATATTTAAAAATATCCTTTTAAATACATTTTATATACATCACAATATAAATTGCATTAAATTTTATCAACACTGTCTATGCCGTTGCCCCACAGAGGCTGAAAATCGTTTTTCATTGGCCAAAATTCTGTAACTTTTGAACCGATCAAAGTATTTAAGTAATTTTTTTTTTAATGGATAGATATTTAGTTCAGCTTGACTCAATTTTAATTACATTAAAATTGATTTAGGACTTTTTCAGGAATTCTAGGTCAAAATTGAACTTTTGATTTTTTAACTTTTAGAGTGAAATATGTGTTTATTATTTTTTTTTATTAACAAATTTAATATTTGGATTTTAATAATTATAAACATTTTTTGTAATAACTAATCTTACACTCAAAAAAATTTTTACACTCTGAAAAATTAAAAATATTTTGTTGTCAAATTTGCAAATTTGTTCACACTCAAAGAATATTAACACTTAAAAAAAAATGTTAATAATATTATCTAAAAACCTTGCTATTACTACAGAGAAATTTATTATTTTTTGCAGTCAAATTTGACCATTTTAAAAAAACATTTTAAAAATAATAACTGCAATAGATTTTAATTGCACTTGTAACAATGGTAGGTTCTGTTTGTTATTATTTTTTACCAACGCTATGTTTTTCGTACTTAAAAAACAATGAAAGGCAATTATAATTATTATTCATTTGACTCTAATACTGATTGCAAATATTCCATATTTTGTTCTGTGTTATTTCTGTTCTTTAGTAGTTTTTTGACTTCTTCATCTAAATCCCGATGTTCCACTTTCCATTGATTTCGAATACTGGAGATGAACGGATCTGACGTTGCCAATAACATATTAAATAGATCTTCATTTGTGGAATTTCGTGAAATTTTCTAGTATTGTGCTCTCTATAAAGTCTATAATCCTTATTCCATTTTCCTGAGTCTCCTCTGATAGATCTCCAAGTAGCACCAAATGATATTTAATGACATCTCCTCCATGATAAAGGATTTTGTGAACTGTTGCAGACATATTTCTCCATGGGTAGTTGCTTTTATATATTTTTGCAGTTTCCTTAGCATAATCTCCAAATTTTCTAGAGTCAATGCCTTCATTGCACGCAAGTACTTCTAGGATTATTTTTAATCTGACAATAAGGTTTAAATCCACTCCTCTTATTTCAGATGCTCTTTCTGGATCTGAAATGAATCTTCTTGCGCTATTGCCATCATTTGTATTGCCAGACCCTTGTTTTGGCTAATCTAATATATAATCAATATACTCAATTATAATCAATCCAAATTAGCGATATTCATCTTGAACATGTTTCTTTTTTCAACTTCTTAACTCCTTGTTGGTATCGTTCCATAAGTCGCATTCTTGCACGTAGTGGCGATAATCCAAATTCATATGCATCGGTATTATCTAATGATTTTGTCGGGACTTGGTTTAATTGGCTTGATGTTGCTTGGCATATAATGCAGCTGGATGCAGCCTTCGTGTTAGTCAAAGCCTAACCTACTTTTCCATCTATCATTGTCAGCACTAATTGGTAGTTTACTTCAATTTGCTGCCCATCTAACTGTAATTGTAATGGCTGTAGTGTTGCAATTTGGGCCTTGATATCACTAACTTCTTTGTTAATGGCATCATGAGTTTCTTATTTGATTTCAAATTTGATTGGCCTGCAGTATTTTGTAGAAGATGGTGTCTCCTTCTTCCAAATATCCATTGTTTGCGTTGTACTAGTCGAAGGCTCTGAATCTTCCAAAATCTTTTTCAATCGCAATGGTACAAATGATACCATGAACATATCTGAGTCCGAAATATTTTCACATACTACTAGTTTGTATTGTTTCTGTTCCGAAGAACCATCACATCCCCATTTAAAAAAAGAATTAGCTTTGTGGTTCCATATTTCTTTAACTGATATCCTTTTATTGATTGAAGCAAGTGTTCGGCTGTGTGATCAAGTAGATATTGTAGTTGTATCTCTGCCGAAATTAGTGTGATTGTAATAGTGTCCTTTGATGGCAAACAGTCTATTTTAGCAGCGGTTATGTGATGATATGCTGGATACATATTTGAGGTTACTAATGAATTACATCCTCTGTGTATTGACATTCTTACTTACAAATATATTATGGTAATAGAACAAATAATGACTATTATAAGCTATAAAATAGCTAAAGCACAAATTTAATACACCATTGTATACGAGTACCTGTAGGGCTGTTTAAATTATCGTAATTTGAATTTTTTAGAGTAATTTCAATAAAATTAAAAAAGTGTTCTACCCACGGGTCGTCACGGTGCAAAATTATATATAGGGATAAAAGGACACTTTCACCTTTCTCCGGGTGGTATACGTTTCTTGTTCCCTTTTGTTCCCTAGAAATTCTGTTCCACTAAATTTCAAATTTGAGAAAAATATAGTAGTTTCATAAATATTTCATAACGCCCCTAACATTAAACCGTAGAGCTGTGGCCACTTACAACAACTAAAGACTATAATCCTACCAACATTACAAAAAGATCGCAGGTCATTATCGGTGATAGCTTGCGAGTAGTAACCATTTATTTTTGATAAAAAACAAAAAAAAAAATCACCTTTTTCTAAAATTTAAAAAACAGTTGAGTTTGACAGCATGCCACGCCCACAATTAGCAATAGTTTAACCTAATTTTTTGGCTACCTTAATCTGAATATATTATCTACAAAAAGGCGTTAAAATTTTAAAAATCGGTGACAAAAAAAATTAGACTGTTGGCCAATGAAATCAAAATTTCAGCCACAGTGCGTCGGTGCAGTTGATCTACATGAAGTGGATATCTAACATCTCTTTCCACGTGGTCCATGGTTCTAGGTTAGGCACAAACTCAGGCAAACTTGTTGCTTGTACAAATGAATATGTTTTTTTTTGTTGTGTCTGTAGAGTCTAGGGGCATTTTAATTATTACAGCACGTGTTCTTTATATTGCAAGTAATTGTATTACAATTTTAGTAGTTGCACTATGTGGTTTGGGTATAATGACTTAGTGCCGCTGTTTGCAACTACCAAAAGTATTTAATCTTGACCCATCTTTTATTACACCGATCGACTTAGAATGACTATCCGAGTCGATTTAGCGATGTCCGTCCGTCTGTCCATGTAAATTGTAATTAAACTACAGGTCGCAAATATGTTAATTAAATTTGGTATATAAGCTTTTATTGGCTATTGAAATAGGCGAAAGTCGATCCATGTTCAGACCTAGTCCCCATACAAATGACCCCTATGAAATCTTATGGCAAGATCCAAGTTATCATATAGATCTCGGTCAAATTGGGTTTGTGTGTGTTTATTAGATCCATTTATCAGCTTTCCAAAAATAAACCCCGTATGACAATTCTTTGTCATAGCCCCCATATAAAGCTCTTCCCGATTTTCACTTAAATATATCAAAAAACAAAACAATACCACTGATTTTTCTCAAATTTGGTTTGTATATATTTTTTCAAAATATTAGTGACTTTACCAAATGTGGTCAGGATAGGTCCATTTTTCGACCTAGTCCCCATATAAATATAGCATCTGATATGAACTTATTCATATCTGCAGCCAAAAAAATTTATAACAATGCCACTCAAATTTGGTTTATGCTTATTTTCTATTTCCATTTAGTTGGACCGAGGAGATAGGGTCTCTAAACCATGGTATAGGATATCGTTATAGTCTTTCTAGACCGATTATAATTTTCTTACTTTTTCATTTTTATTTTTTGATGTGTAAACATCCATACGCGCAGGGGGTAAAAATCTATTTCACAATACAATCACAAAAACAGCGTAAGATGTAAGACGTAAGACAAAATCGGAATGTCAATACACAGCGGATGTAATTCATTAGTAACCCAAATATGTATCCAGAATATCATCATATAAGCGCTGCTAAAATGAACTGTTTGCCATCAAAAGACACTATTACAATCACACTAATTTCGGCAGAGGTACAACTACAATCTCTACTTGATCACACAGCCGAACGCTTGCTTCAATCAATAAAAGGAAATGAGTTAAAGAAATATGGAAACACAAAGCTAATTCTTTTTTGTAAATGGGGATGTGATGGTTCTTCGGGACAGAAATAATACAAACAAGTAGTATGTGAAAATATTTCGGACTCAGATATGTTCATGGTATCATTTGTACCATTGCGATTGAAAAAGATTTTGGAAGACTCAGAGCCTTCGGCTAGTACAACGCAAACAATGGATATTTGGAAATATGAGACACCATCTTGTACGAAATACTGCAGGCCAATCAAATTTGAATTCAAAAAAGAAACTCATGATGCCATTAACAAAGAAGTTAGTGATATCAAGGCCCAAATTGCAACACTATAGCCATAACAATTACAGTTAGATGGGCAGCAAATTGAAGTAAACTACCAATTAGTGCTGACAACGATAGATGGAAAAGTAGGTCAGGCTTTGCCTAACACGAAGGCTGCATCCATATGCCAAGCAACATCAAGCCAATTAAACCAAGTCCCGACAAAATCATTAGATAATACCGATGCATATGAATTTGGATTATCACCACTACATGCAAGAATACGACTTACGGAACACATACTAAAAATCAGTTATGATTTGGATTTCGGGTCTTCAGGATCAATAAGAAACAACGGAACCAACAAAGAGTTAAGAAGTTGAAAAAAGAAAGATGAATATCGCAAATTTGGATTGATTATAGATGAGCCAAAACAAGGGTCAGGCAATACAAATGATGGCAATACCTCAAGAAGACTCTTTTCAGATCCAGAAAGAGCATCTGAAATAACAAGAGTGGATTTAAACCTTAGTTTCAGATTAAAAATAATCATAGAAGTACTTGCGTGCAATGAAGACATTGACTGTAGAAAATTTGGAGATTATGCTAAGGAAACTGCAAAAATATATAAAAGCAACTACCCATGGAGAAATATGTCTGCAACAGTTCACAAAATCCTTTATCATGGAGAAGATGTCATTAAATATCATTTGGTGCCACTTGGAGATCTATCAGAGGAGGCTCAGGAAAAAGGATTACAGATTTTATAGAGAGCACAATACTAGAAAAATTTCACGAAATTCCACAAATGAAGATCTATTTAATATATTATTGACAACGTCAGATCCGTTCATCTCCAGTATTCGAAATCAATGGAAAGTGAAACATCGGGATTTAGATGAAGAAGTCAAAAAACTACTAAAGAACAGAAATAACACAGAACAAAATATGGAATATTTGCAATCAGTATTTGAGTCAAATGAATAATAATTATAATTGCCTTTCATTGTTTTTTAAGTACGAAAAACATAGCATTAGTAAAAAATAATAAGAAACAGAACCTACCATTGTTGCAAGTGGAATTAAAATCTATGCAGTTTTTATGTTTAAAATGTTTTTTTAAAATGGCCAAATTTGACAGCAAAAAATAATAAATTTCTCTATAGTAATAGCAAGGTTTTTAGATAATATTATTAACATTTTTTTTTAAGTGTAAATATTCTTTGATTGTAAACAAATTTGCAAATTTGACAACAAAAAATTTTTAATTTTCAGCAATAATCGCAAAATTTCTAGTTGATTTTAGTATTTTTTTTTAGTGTAAAAATTATTTTGAGTGTAAGTGTTGCCGCCAATATCCAGATGACAATATAATAATTAAGAATTGTATTAATTTTAAAACTATCTAAACATTTATTATTAATTTGGAAGAAACTTACTTCAGTAATCATTTAAATATTATTATTTTACAACTCACATAACAATATTGGGATACCTCCCATTAAAATTCTTAAATTGCACATTATCAAACAAGTAATAATACATATTTACAATTGTAACTGTTTTGTTTATATATACATATAATCATCAATTTCTCCTTTTGAAATATGTACTAAAATAACTTGTTTCTTAAACATAACGGTCTCTGTTTATGTATCACGTAGACTATTTAGCTAACTAGAGATCAATTAGAAAATTAAGGAAGTCAGTCGGTAAAAGGCACGTATGCTTACAAAATCGTTTTCAAGCGCTCTCGCTTTTAAAATTAAAAAAATAAAATATTTATTTAACAGTGCTGTTAAAAATTTTGCATTTTATTTAAAGCCGGCTAATTTTTATATCGTGCCGCAACATTCTTTAAAAAAATTTTTTTCCTAAAAAGTATATATTAATTAATACATTAAATCAAAAAAATTTAAATCTCCGTGGTTTCGCGTCGGAAAAACTAAATCTATAAATTTGAAGTGTCACTGTTAAACAATATAAAAAAAGGTTCTACTTGAACAAAGTTCTCTACAAAGAGAAAATAAAATAAAAAAATGATTGAAAGTGAAGTTTCAATAAATGAATATAATTGTAAAAAATGTAATGCTGTGGACAATGATCGCATGGTACAATATGACAAATATGACCAGTGGTTTCATTATGATTGTGTCGCGGTAAATAGTGGAGTCGCTGATGTTAGTTGGAGTTGTGAAGGTTGTAATCCCAATAACAACAAAGTAACAGAGGGTAAACCCACATCTCGATTAAGTAATATGGGTCTACTAAGGCAGCCGCAAGCAGCAATGTCACCGACAGTTACAGGAGAGGCGCATCAAATGGCGAGTACGATTGAAGAACTCGGCAAGAGGACTTTACCATCAGTAGCTCTGAGCACAGAAACAAATGCACCCTTTCACACACAAGCGAGCAACAACATTCAAACGAAACCAACTACGTCTACAGCAGCTACAAGCTCACTTTCATTTCCATTCAATACATTTATACACAAACCAACGCCAAGGCAACAGAATGCGACTCGTACAACGCAAGTTGAATTACAGCTAAAACTGCTGGAGGAGCAGCAACGTTTACAACAGGAATTTCTTGAAAGAAAGTACCAAATATTGTCACAAAGTGGTGAAAGCGATAATTTTCAACAAAATCCTTTAAGCATGACGGGTAACTGGAATTTTGTTTCTGGACCTTCGCCATCTCAATTGGCTGCACGACAAGCAATTCCCCGCGATTTGCCACATTTTCACGGAGATCCTGAGGAATGGCCGCTATTCATTAGCACCTTCGAAAACAGTACATCGGTAGCTGGTTATTCACATGCAGAAAATTTGATACCTGCCTAAAGGGGAGAGCCAAGGAGTTGCTAAAGAGTAAGCTCATGTAACCTACAATGGTGCCGGAAATAATTCAGACTTTAAGAATGTGTGTTGGGCGACCAGAGCATATTTTATAGCGAGTAATTGAAAAGGCCAGAAAATAACCTCCACCAAAAGAAAAGCTCGAATCAATGATTGATTTTGCACTTTGTGTAAAAAATATATATTCCACCATGGAGGCCTGCAAAATGGATGCTCATATGTATAACCCGATGTTAGTGAAGGAACTGGTTGACAAGCTTTCTAATCAATATAAATTGAATTGGGCTATGTACCCAAAAGATGATCAGTTACCAGTTATGAAAACGTTTAGTGATTGGATTTTTCAAATCGCGAGTGCTGCAAGCACAGTTGTTTCAACCGTGCCAACAATTAAAAACGTAAATGTGAATGCACATACAGAAGAACGACCACCATTGGTAAAGTGCTATATGTGTGATAGTGAACATAAAGTGTCAGTTTGCAGTGATTTTAAGAAGCTTTCATTAGACAGAGAATGGGATGTTGTAAAGAAAAATAATTTGTGCCGCAATTGTTTGAATAAGCACAAAGACAAATGTTTTGCAAGAAGAGAATGCGGTATTGATGGATGTAGCATAAAACACCACAGATTACTGCATAAATATGCCAATGAACCGACATCATCGACCTCCCGACAAAACAACATCAAACAATTATTTTACACTGCAAGTGAAACGATTAACTCACACTCAACAATGGAGCAAAAACAAATTTTCAGAATTTTGCCGATTCGTCTTCATAAGAAAAATGGTTATATCGACACATGCGCTTTTCTTGATGAGGGTTTTTCTGTGTCGTTAATCGAAAAGGCTATGTTTGATCTACTTGATCTCGATGGGGTGGAACAATCGTTATGTTTAAAGTGGACTGGTAATACCACTCGTCAAGAAAATATATCTTTAAGAACTTCGATACGTATTTCGACTATAAATAATGGTGATAAATTTAAATTACAGTGTGTGCATACAGTGAAAAATTTAAATCTACCCAAACAGACATTAGATATGAAAGAAATGATAGCCAAACACCCTTACTTAGTGGGACTCCCCATACAATCTTTTAAAAACGTGAGGCCGAGTATTTTGATTGGTCTAAATAATTGGAGTGTTGCTGTACCGCTTAAGGTTCGTGAAGGACTGTGGAAGCAACTGATTGCCACGAAAACGAGATTAGGTTGGGCTATTCAGGGCTATAGTGGACGCTCTTACCAACAAGGTAAATGGCTAAATATTCACCACTGTGACTGCGAATGGCATTACAATGACTTGCATAAAATGGTAAAAGAAAATTTTAACCTCGAGGAGTCAACAAACAAATCAATAATATCTGTCGAAGATAACAAGGCGTTAGAGATTTTGAGGACTACATGTCAAAAAGTTGATGGACATTACGAGGTGGGCCTATTGTGGAAAAGTGATTTTCGTGTTCTACCTGAAAGCTATAACAATGTTTACAAGCGCCTCATGTATGTTAATAAAAAAACCCAGAAAGAGCCAAATTTAAAAATTTTATTGCAAAAGCAAATTGACAATTTGATAGTTAAAGGTTATGCAAGAAAGTTAAGTGACGAAGAGATAATTAACATATCGGAACGTGTGTGGTATCTCCCAATACTCATAATCAAAAATCGCAACAAACCCGATAAAGTAAGAATGGTTTGGGATGCAGCCGCCAAGTCTAATGGATTTTGTCTCAATGACTATATAAACAGCGGACATGACCTATTAAAATCATTATGTGATGTGTTACTGAGTTTCCGTGTGGGAAAAGTAGCAGTTTGCGGGGATATCGCAGAGATGTTTCACCAGATAAATGTACGATACAGCGATATGCACTCTCAAAGGTTCCTGTGGTGGGACAGTAATGATGACATTGATACTCCAAGTGTTTATGTCATGCGGGCTTTAACGTTCGGCATCTCATGTGATCCATGCATAGCACATATTTTGGGTGACTTCAACGCTGAACAATTCAAAGAAAAATTTCCACGAGCAGTAGAAGCGATTCAACACAATCACTACGTAGACGACTTTATCGACAGTATAGACAACGATCAACAGGCAATCGAATTGGCGTCGCAAGTAAAATTTATTCATGCTGCCGCAGGTTTCCTTATTCGAAATTGGACTTCAAATAGCAGTGAGGTCATCAGCCATCTACAGGATGGACAGAAAAGGTTCTTGGTATGTATTGTGATCCTAATAAAGACCCCTTCGTATATATTTTCAGATTTGCCAGACTACGTCGTGAAGTATTCACCAATGAAATTACTCCTACAAAAAGAGAGCTGCTTCAGGTCCTGATGTCAATTTTTGTCCCACTGGGATTAATATCATGCTACACGACTGCTTTACAGAAGTCTGGCGATCTGGCATGGATTGGGATATGGAACTATTTGACTCTCTATTACCTAAATGGCAAAAATGGAAGCCAACTATTGCGCACATATCTTCTGTCCAGATACCACGATGTTACTCTCCCCACAATAATGAGGCAACTCATGTAGAGCTTCATACATTTACTGATGCTGGCGAAGATGCATATGCTGCAGTTTGTTACATTCGAGTCGTGTACCAAGGCAATACTGACGTCACTATCGCTGCCGGCAAATCAAAAGTTGCTCCGTTAAACCCGATGTCAATACCGAGACTGGAACTACAAGCTGCTGTTGTGGGCGTAAGGTTAGCCAATAAAGTTGCTAATATACCACGTATAAATTTCACCGCCAAGTACTTTTGGTCTGATTCCAAGACGGTAGTACAGTGGCTACGAATGGATCAAAAAAAATTTCAACTATTTGTTATGCATCGCGTTAGTGAAATATTAGAATCAACAGAAGTAACCCAATGGCGATGGGTGCCTTCTAAAATGAATCCAGCGGATCTAGCAACAAAAGCTCGATCACAATTGGACGTCTCTTTGTGGTTTTCTGGCCCTAAATTTCTACATGAAGACATGTCAACATGGCCTACCTGTAGCAACCTGGGCGAATGCAATCAAGACGAAATTAGACACCGTTTATCACTTATCAACAAAGGTGAAAATAGCGCCTCATTTAACGTTGAGTACTTTTCCAATTGGAAAAGGCTTTACCGAGCTGTAGCAACTTTTATACTCTACCTGAGTAAACTAAAAGCACGACGTGAAGGTATTAAGCCACCTGAAGAATTGTCATTTGATATGCTACAACAGGCAAGATCCGCAATTTCCCGAGAAGCCCAACAAAGCGAATTTCATGAAGAAATTTATTATTTGGAAAATGGTAAGAGTATTGAAAAGCACAGTAAGCTAATATCTTTGAACGTATTTCTAGATGACGAGGGCGTATTAAGAGCCAAAGGCCGTGCATCGTTCCTAAGCCATGAAGATGTAATAATACTGCCTACTAATCACCATGTGACAGTTCTGCTGGTTCGCTATGTACATGAAACTTTTCATCATATATCACATGAAACCGTCATCAACAACATAAAAAGTAAATATTTCATACCCAAATTACGGGTACTCTACAAAAGCATAAGGAAATCTTGCCAAATATGCAAAAATTCAACTGCTGTACCAATTATGCCACAAATGTCAACACTACCACCTGCTCGTTTGGCAAGTTTCGAAAGGCCGTTTACATTTGTGGGCATAGATTACTTCGGGCCGCTTCATGTCACCGTGGGCAGAAGAAAGGAGAAACAATGGGGTGTTTTATTTACATGCCTCACCCTACGAGCAGTACACCTCGAAATTGCCCACAGCCTCGACACCAGTTCCTGTGTCATGTGCATCAACAATTTTATAGCTCGAAGATGAACCCCAAGGGAAATATACACTGATAACGGCACGAACTTCAGAGCAACATCGTTTTATGATGAACTTCAAAACCATTGCGAAACCATTTGAAGGCATCAGATGGAAATTTAACCCACCCGCAGCGCCCCACATGGGTGGAGCGTGGGAAAGACTCGTACGTTCGGTCAAAACAGCTGTATATCATATATACCCTCAAATGAACTTCAATGATGAAACCTTAAAAAGTGCCCTAGCTTAAGTGGAGTTCATTATAAATTCACGGCCACTTACTTTTGTTTCATTGGAATCATGCGACGATGAAGCACTCACGCCAAATCATATGTTATTAGGCTCATCAACTGGCCTCAAGCCCACAAAACTTATAAAGATGTTGACTTACGACAACGATGGAACTATACTAAGCTGTTTGCAGATAAATTTTGGCATCGTTGGATAAAAGAATATGCACCGACACTCATCAGAAGAACAAAATGGCAGGGAAAAACGACTCCACTACAAGTTGGTGATATTGTAATTATAATCGATGAAAATCTACCACGACATTCTTGGCCAAAAAGCAGAATAATTGAACCCTCATGGCAAAAGACGGTCAAGTACGTTAGGTTACAGTTCAAACTGGTATCTTTCAACGACCTACAGCCAAGATAGCAAAATTAGACGTCGGCAATAACGAGAGGTAAACTCGTCCCATGGGCTCATTTACGAGGGGGAGAATGTTGCCGCCAATATCCAGATGATAATATAATAATTATGAATTGTATTAATTTTAAAACTATCTAAACATTTATTTGGAACAAACCTACTTCAGTAATCATTTATATATTATTATTTTACAACTCACATAACAATGTTGGGTTACCTCCCATTAAAATTCTTTTATTGCAAATTATCAAACAAGCAATAACACATATTCACAATTGTAACTGTTTTGTTTATATATACATAAAATCATCAATTTCTCCTTTTGAAATATGTACTAAAATAACTTGTTTCTTAAACATAACGGTCTCTGTTTATGTATCACGTAGACTATGTAGCTAACTAGAGATCAATTAGAAAATTAAGGAAGTCAGTCGGTAAAAGGCACGTATGCTTACAAAATCGTATGCTTACAAAATCGCTGTTAAAACTTTTGTATTTTATTTAAAGCCGGCTCATCTTTATATCTGCCGCAACAGTAAGATTAAAAAAAATCCCATTATTACAAAAATGTTTATAATTATTAAAATCCAAATATTAAATTTGTTAATAAATAAAAAAATAATAAACACATAATAAACACAACTTTGACCAAAATTCCTGAAAAAGTCCTAAATCAATTTTAATGTAATTAAAACTGAGTCAAGCTGAACTAAATATCTATCCATTAAAAAAAAATTACTTAAATACTTTGATCGGTTCAAAAGTTACAGAATTTTGGCCAATGAAAAACGATTTTCAGCTACTGTGCGACGACAATCAGAAGAAATCCATTTTAATAAAAGCAATTGGCGCTCAACTACATAGCCTTCTACACTGCTTATTTAGCGCAATATACGCCACCTGTCATTGTGTTTCACGAACGCAGAGTATTCTTTTGTTCAAGAAAATCAGCAACTGAAAGTGTTACTGAATGGTATGCCAAAGTGAAAACGATTGCACTAAACTGCAAATTTGGAGCAACATTAAATGTATTTGTGCTCAACCAGTTCATCATGGGCCTACCAGAGAAGATTTTCGAGCGCATTTGCGAGGAAGATGAGAAGTTAACTTTCGAAATTGTTTTAAAGAAGGCAATGATCCTGGAAACCAAACTGGCTACAAAGGGCTATGAACCTAGAGTTAACTTCGTAAAAGGGCAAGGGAAAAACAACCACGGATGTGAACAAAAAAATCCGAGCACCCATTGTGGATGGCGAAACCACAAGTCGAACGACTGCAAATACAACAAGAGAGAAAATTATAGTCGGTCCAGACCGACTATACGATACCCTATACCATTTTAGAGACGCTATCTTATCGATCCAATTAATTGGTTATAGAAAATAAGCATAAACCATTGTTATTAATTTTTTTGGCTGCAGATATGAAAAAGTTCATATCAGATGCTATATTTATATGGGAACCAGGTCGAAAAATGGACCGATCCTGACCATATTTGGTTAAGGTACTTATATTTTTAAAAAATATATACAAACAAAATATGTGAAAAATCTGTGCAATATTTTGTTTTTTGATAGATTTAAGTGAAAATCGGGAAGCAGCTTTATATGGGGTTTATTTTTGGACAAATGATAAATAGATGTAATAAACACAGACAAACCCAATTTGACTGAGATCTATATGATAATTTGTATCGTATGGCAATTTATGTCGATTTCATAGGGGTCGTTTGTACGGGGACTAGGTCTGAACATGGACCAAATTTCACCAATACCATATACCAAATTTCATTAAAATATATTCATATTTGCGACCTGTAGTTTGATTACAAAGTTTTCAGGGACACACAGACGGACAGACGGACATCGATACATCGACTCAGAAAGTGATTCTGAGTCGATCGGTATAATAAAAGGTTGCTCTGGTCAAATATTTTTGGTAGATATAAACAGCAGCACAAAGTCATTATACCCAAACCACATAGTGGTATAGGGTATAAAAAGTATAAATGCAACTCATGTGGAAAAGTAGGACATTTGGCCTCGGTTTGTTTCTCCAAATCCAAAAGGAATGTTAATCACGTATATTTAGATAATGATAAAGACAATTCACATGACTTTTCTATTTTTAGTGTGGCAGAAGCTTCTTCTTCCAGTGAATTGTACTCACCTGCAATTAATATCGTTGGAATCGACATAAATGCTGTTTGCGACACCGGCGCTCCCTGCACCTTGATTCCAGCCTCATTTTTGAAGGACGAAAGGTTAACGCTGCCCTAACGAGGTGTGAGACCCCTTACTTGGACTACAGTGGGAGGAAGATTCCAATACTTGGCGAATATCGCTATCACGTACAAAGGTATCAAAAACACCGTAGTAGTTCTTAAGAATGTTTAATTTTGAGTTGACTCAAGTTAATAGTATTCAAACAAATAGTGACTATTCACTTATAACTAGTGAACTAAAAAATGAATATTGTGAAATATTTGAAGGTGAATTAGGAGCTTATAAGGGCACTAAAATTTCGTTGCAAGTTGTTGAAAATACTAAGCCCCTTTTCTTCAAGCCAAGAGCATTACCTTTAGCTTGAAGGGGTAAAATTAAAAAACAACTAATACATTTCATTGACATCGGTTTACTTGAACCGGTAGACAGTTGTGAATGGGGTACGCCAATCGTTCCGGTACTGAAATCAAATGGTGATATTCGCATTTGCGGCGATTACAAATTTACTTTGAATAAACATTTGGTGGATTATAAGTATCCACTTCCCCGCAATGATGAAATATTTGCAAGTTTACATGGTGGTAAGCTGTTTTCTAAGTTAGATTTATCTAATGCTAACAATCAGTTGTTGTTGGATGAGGAATCACAATTGTTGTGTGCACATAGGTAATCTGAAATTAAAACGGCTTCCTTTTGGAATTAAAACTGCTGCGGCGATTTTTCAAAAGACGATGAACACATTGCTGAGAGACATTCCATCAGTTGTAGTGTACCGAGACGTCATAACTGTCACAGAGAAAAATTTTAATGGTCACATAAAAACATTGAGATTAGTGCTAGATAAACAGAAAGTGTCTGGTTTAAAACTTAGAAAAATGTAAATTCTTTCAGCCCAAAATCTCCTTTTGGGGTTTGATATTGATAACATTGGATTATACCAAAATAATGAAAGAATTTATAGTATAATCTCAGCCCCGATTCCCAAGGATTTGACCGAACTCAGAGCCTTCATTGAAATGGTGAATTATTATTCAAAATTTATCGAGAATTTCTCGAGAATTTTTCCCTTTATATGAGCTTTTAAAGATGAACTCAAAGTTCAGTTGGTCTAGGAATTGCCAAGAAGCATATGATAATATCAAGCAACTTATAATTTCGGACAAAATCTTAGTACACTTCAACCCTAACTTGCCAATAATATTGACAACTGATACCTCCAACAATGCCGTAGCTGATATATTATCTAATAGAATCTCAAATGAGTTGAAGGCAATCGCCTTTGTGTCTAGAATGCTATCATTCTCTGAAAAAAATTATAGCACAATCGAAAAGGAAGCATTAGCCGTCATATTTTGCGTCATGAAATTAAGACAGTATTTGCTCGGAACAAATTTTATTTTACGTACGGACCATCGTCCACTACTTATCATTTTCGGGCATAACAAGGGTTTACCAATTATGGCCTCTGCTCGCATGCAGCGTTGGGCTTTAACGTTATCTGGATTTAACTATTCCATATAATACATTAAAGGTACATTAAATGAAGCTGACGGTGTGTCGCGTATATCCCAAGAGCACTTTATAAGCAGCGATTCTAACAATTATTCGTACATCAATTTTGTCGAATCTGAAAATGTATTGAAAATGGATTTCAAAGACATTGCTCGGGAAACTAGGCGGGACCCTATATTAGTTAAAGTTGTTGAATGAATTGACAGTAGAGCAGGGGTGCTTGCTATAGTTCCTGAAAAGCTATGATCAGGACTGCTAAAAGAATTGCATAGTTCCCATTTCGGGATAGTTAAAACAAAATCATTGGGAATATCATATGTATGGTGGCCAGGTCTCGACAAAGATGTCGAAATTATTATTAATAATTGCAGGCCATGTCAGGAACTTCAAGCAAGTCCGTCCAAAAGCGTTTTAATTCCATGGGAACCCAGTAATAATATTTGGAGCAGAATTCACGTAGATTTTGCTGGTCCAAAAATTGGTCAATATTTTCCAATTATGGTTGACTCATTTCCGAAGTTTGTAGAGGTTTTCAAAACCAAAGAGATTTCCACAACTTTTACAATCACGAAATTGAGAGAAAAATTTTCAAGTTATGGATTAGTTGACGTGAAAGTAAGCGATAATGAAAGACAATTTATTTGGGAAAGTTTCCAAAGAACTTTCTTCAACAATGACATTTAATTCCTTCATTCTTTCAAGCTCTTTTTTGAGCGGCTCCAAAAGACTGAATGAACCCTACGAGGATGATCTACAACTCATTGATAGACATCCCTAAGTTGTAAATGACACCGATTCTTCAACAGACCAAGACCATCAAATACTTCAGAGTATTCTTTAAAAATATTTTCTTTATTTATAGAAGTCACTATTTGAATTAAATTCATTTAACTGCAATGTCCAGGCCAAAAACCAATTTACATTCCATGTCGAGAACATAGAATTTTACTTGGTAAATAACATTTTTGAATTGTAAATCTATTTGGACAGTTCCCAATGCTGTCAGCCTCTCGCCACAGAACGTTAAAATATTATTTGTAATATTAGTATTAATATGCTTAATAACTACTCGTAGCTTACGAATTAGTCCTATCGGCAACAACTTTGCCTGCGAACCCGAGTCCGCCTGACAGCTCACTCTCTTGCCGTTCAGTTTCACCTCAATACTCCAATCTTTAATAGAGTTCTTCCTTGCTTGCTGAACTACACCCACAAACAAATCATCATAGTCCTGTTTTTCATCTTCAGGACCGCCATTTTCTTCTTCATTGACTTTTCTCACGTTTTCTTCTTCATTGACTATTCTCACATACTTGTTTTTATCTTTTTTGGAGTACTCCGTTTGACGTTTGAAACACATTTTTGCGAAATGATTTGGCTTTTACATATAAAGCAAATGGCGCCTTCACCATTTTTAGTTGTGTAATTGTCCACATTTGTTGCATTTTTTCGCGTACTGTTGTGGACCAGGTTTTTGTACATAACCTTTTCTATTTTTATACCCTATACCACTATGTGGTTTGGGTATAATGACTTTGTGCTGCTGTTTGTAACTACCAAAAATATTTGACCTAGACCCATCTTTTATTATACCGATCGAATCAGAATCACTAGCTGATTCGATTTAACGATGTCCGTCCGTCCGTCCGTCTCTGTGTCCATGTAAAGTTTGTAATCAAACTGTAGGTCGCAAATATGAATATATTTCGATGGAATTTGGTATATAAGTTTCCATCGACCATAGACTGAACGCTATTGAAATTGGTGAGAATCAGTCCATGTTCAGACCTTGCCCCCATACAAATGACCCCTATGAAATCAACATAAATTGCCATAAGATCAATATTATCATATTAATCTTAGTCAAATTGGGTTTGTATGTATATATTACATCCATTACTCAGTAGTCCAAAAATGATCCCTATTGGAAAACTCATAGTCATAGGCCCCATATAGAGCAGCTTCCCGATCTTAACTTAAATCTATCAAAAAGCAAAAATATTGCACCGATTATTCTCAAATTTTGTTTGTATATATTTTTGCAAACTACAAGAGACTTTACCAAACATGGTCAGGATCGGTCCATTTTGGGGCCTAGTCCTCATATAGATATAGCATCGGATATTAACTTTTTCATATCTGCAGCCAAAAAAAATTAATAAAAATACAACTCAAATTTGGTTTATGCTTATTTTCTATATCCTGTTAGTTAAACGCATGGTATAGGGTATCGTATAGTCGCTCTAGACCGACTATAATTTTCTTACTTGTTTAAAACTGCAACGATGCTATCTGTGCCCGTGTTCTGTATTTTATGCGAAAAGTTCTCACATCGAAAAAGTATGAAACAAAAAATTTTATTTTATTTACACCAAATTTGACCATCATTAGCCCGTAAGGAAACTCCTTTTTACAACAAAAAATTCCACTGTTTCTCGATTTGTGAGTAAGAACTGTGTCTGTATCTTAATGTGAGAAATTACAACACTGGTTACGTTATTATTGGAACATTCCAAGTCAGCTGTTAAAAAATAAAAACAAACAAAGCAAATAAAAGTAAACATAAAATTGTGTATATAAAAATATAAGAACTTAAAATAATGTCGCTTTGTATACTTTAGATTGTGCATTTACCTTAAATGTAATGCTGGATGTGTGTCCTGCTGTAAGATCTATGTGTGGCGAAATCAAATTGACTCAAAGTATAGCCAACTTTTATGATAACACGCTGGCTTTTTTGTACAAGAATATTTTTCTGATTAATGAGGGGGCTAAAAGTTTACTATGGTTAAATTATGCTCGTTTGCAGTTTTTGAAAGCGTTTCGCAGTATTGCCTACTCATATATCGAAACGGTCTTAGCTTGGTAAGTACTTTGCTAAAAGTTTCGTGTAACTTTTAAGAAACATGTTATCTTATAGAGAAAGGAGTTTAATGCCTTCCGAAGAATACATTGCCATATTAACCGAATGTTTGTCAGAGCAAACTTTTGTGGTCGATTATGAACGTCACTATTCCGTGGGTTTATATATAGAAATATTAAAGCAAGCTTACAGCGATTTGTGAGTATGCATTATAAATTTTATAAAATCATGTCTAAATATATTCGTTTTCTAGAGATTCTTTTAAAGCCAACTTTATAGTACGTTATAAAAATTAAGCTGCTACCATGGAAACCTTAAATGATTTACAAAATCTAATAATACATCAGGATATTATTGATACTAATGCTAAGACCATCAAAACGGATCCTAAAATTGAGCAGAAAAAATGTTACAAAAAACAACACTAAAAACCCTGCGAAGAGAGATTTTGAGTTAGAAATTGCCATGACATTGGATTGTCTACCTTATCTGGACACTGGCTTCATTAGACAGCATTCATCTCGGTATGCTTCTAGTGAAGAAGCTATAGCGGCGGTATTGGAACACAATTTGCCACCTGATTTAGATCAAGCCGATGTTAATGATGTAAGAATATTAAATTATTTTAACCAGGATATTAAAGGATATAAATTATTTTATCCAGGATATTAATCTCACGATCGATATTTCATCATTCCTACTAATTCAAGAATATGTTAAATCAAACACCTGTTGCGTTGAATGTCACTTTTTTAATTGTCTTTTAATTTTATTCTTTTCTTCTTAATATAAATTATGTTTTTACATATTTTAATTGGTATTCATAAAACCTAAAATAAACAAATACATACATACATATAATTATTCTCCGTGTTATACTCCGAAAGTATAACACAGCCGAAAGTAATAAAATACGCAACAACAATTGCGTAGCATGGGGGTAATGTTCATGACAAAATACATACGCTGTATCGGCAACTATACAGTTCAATGTACAGCGTATGGACATTGAACTTTAGTGTAATTCCTTGTCAGCGAATGTTTTTCGATTGCACATATTTGGACAACTTTATTTAGTAGTGACTAAATAAAGTTATCGTTCATCTTATGAATGCAATTATAGGTCTGTCTGCGTACACATATTTTACATCATTTTGTGCAAAATGTTGCAAAATCTTGCAAAATGTTGTCTGCGTACTCCAAATCTCTTGCAGCGAGAGAGCCAAAAAGATAATTTTTTGACAGTTGGAAGTTAGAGAACTTGCAAAATGTTGCTGGAGAAATTTCTGCTTGCAAGATTTTGCAACTAGTTTGAACAGCTGTTTTTATTTACTGTTTGAATGAAATAATTTTTGTGAAATGAAAAAAAAATTGAAATTTAACAATGGCAGTGGTAAGTAGTTAGAATTGTGTTGATTTTTAACGTTTATAATAAACTAGATATAACCCGGTGTGCTTCGCTACACCCTCCCCCTCCCCCGCCCTTCCGAATTGTTATGAAAAGGCTCACGCAAAGTCTCAAGGCTCTCACTAACACAGTTACTCAGATATATCACATTTAATATTAAGTTTGTAAAGGGTGCCATGCGCATTTGTCCAATCCCGCCCATTTTTTTGTCTGACTACTCACGTTAATAATAGATAACCTGAGATAAATTTTCAAAGCTCTCTCTGTCATAGTACTTAATATATATGATATTAAAAATTTACTTTGTATGGGAGGTGCCACGTCCACTAAAAATATTTAAAAAAATACAGCCTGTAGCACTTCCGATATTCGCAGTAAGAATCAGTTAAAATTTCAGGAAGATCAGATAAGTCGTTACGGAGATTACCTCCTACAAACAAACAAACACATTACCTCTTTATTATGTTAAGTATAGATCATTAATATAGATTCATTTATTTTGATACTTGCTGATATAAAATGTTTTTTGTTTTTTTTAATTCGGTACAACAATTATCAGATTTTTCGGCGTTCCTGCCCTGGAGGTACATGAAGCTGCCCATGAGAAGAACATGGATTTTCCAAATTAAATCTGCCACCACTCAACTATTGGCTTTGGACTTAAAATATCACTTGGCAATTTTTATTTTTTTTTTAGCGATTTTTGATTTTGCCCATTTTTGATTTTGAAGATTTTTGTTTTTGGGCGATTTTTATTTTTCGCGATTTTTGGGTTTGGCGATTTTTGATTTTGACGATATATTTTCCACGACGAATCACATTGATAACTAATGTACTTGTCAAAAGACTATTGCTTTCGTAGTACATCATATTTTTGATATAGGAGGTGCCACGCCCACTTATCCCTTCCCGCCCAATTTTTATTGGACTACTCACATTAATATCTGATGGACTCGTGCAAAATGTCGAGCCTTTTCCAATTATATGATATTAGATATCTACTTTACATGGGCGGTGCTACGCCCACTGCTTCGATCACGCCCATTTTTTTGTTCGACTAATCACACAAAGAACCTATGGGCTCACGCAAAGCCACAAAGCTCTCTCTCTTACAGTACTCCAAATATATGACATTAAATAGTTACTTTGCATGGGGAGTTCCACGCCCATGGTTGTGAACCCGCCAATTTTTTATCTGACTACTCATATTAAGATCTGATGGTGTCTTGCAAAGTGCCAAAGCTTCCCTCTTTTAGTACACCAGTTATATGATATCATATATTTACTTTGTACGGGCGGTGCCACGCCCACTGCTCCGATCACGCCCATTTGTTGTCTAACCAATCATATGAATAACTTATGGGTTTACACAAAGTCCCAAGACTCTCACTATAACAGTACCTCAGATATATGGCATTATATATTTTATTTGTATGGCAGGTACCACGCCTATTGGTCCGATACTGCCCATTTTTTGTCCGACTGCTCACATTAATAATAGGTGACATCAGACAAATTTGAAAAACTCTCTCTATCATAGTACTCGAGATATATAACATTGAATTATTACTTGTATGGGAGGTACCACGCCCATTTCTCCGATCCGGTCCATTTCCGCCGTGGCTACTAATATTAACAATAGGTGACCTCACACAAATTTGCTAAGCTCTCCCTATCATAGTACTCAATATATGTATATGATATTAAAAATTTACTTTGTGTGGGAGGTGCCACGCCCACTAAAAATATTAAAAAAATTATAGCCTATAGCACTTCCCATATCCGCAGTAAGACTCTGTGAAAATTTCAGGAAGATCAGATCGGTAGTTACGGAGATTACCTCCTACAAACAAACAAACAAACAAACACACATTACCTCTTTATTATATTAGTATAGATTATAATAAACAAAACATTTTACTTCATGCTAGAAACGTGCAAATATACAGTGTGACGATAGAACCAGCAGAACTTTGTGGGACAAATTGTTTGTTTACACACCGATCAGCTGTTTTCTTGCAAGATTTCACTGGATGCTGTCTGCTTACTTTTTGAGATATTTTCAACCGAGAGAGTAAAATTGTTCTTACTCTCCCAAAAAAAGTTACTGAGTATTTGCTACTGGAAAAGTACGCAGACAGACCTTATGTTACACCTCCCTTTTTAATTTGAATGATCTTGTCATTTATACAATCAGTTGTCGTTTTTTTTGACTTTCTGTATTAAATACATTCATATGTTAAAACAAGTAAGAAAATTATAGTCGGTCTAGACCGACTATATGATACCCTATACCATGCGTTTAAAGACCCTAGCTCTCAGGCCCAACTAACTGGATATAGAAAATAAGCATAACACAAATTTGAGTGGGATTTTTCTTATTTTTTTTTTGGCTGCAGATATGAAAAATTTCATATCGGATGCTATATCTATATGGGGACTAGCCCCAAAAATGGACCGATCCTGCCCATGTTTAGTAAGGTCTCTTGTATGTTGCAAAAATATATACAAACAAAATTTGAGAAGAATCAGTGAAATATTTTTGTTTTTTGATAGATTTAAGTGAAGATCGGGAAGCAGCTCTATATGGGGCCTATGACTAAGAGTTATCCCATATAGATCATTTTTGGACTAATGATTAATGGATGTAATAAACACATACAAACCCAATTTGAATAAGATTTATATGATAATTTGTATCTTATGGCAATTTAAGTCGATTTCATATGTGTCATTTGTATGGGGGCTAGGTCTGAACATGGACTGATTCTCACCAATTTCAATAGCGTTCATCCCATGGCCGATTAAAGCTGATATACCAATTTCGTCAAAATATATTCATATTTGCGACCTGCAGTTTGATTACAAGCTTTACATGGACACACAGACGGAATCATATAGTGATTCTGATTCGATCGGTATAATTAAAGATGGGTCTAGGTCAAATATTTTTGGTAGTTGCAAACAGCAGCACAAAGTCATTATACCCAAACCACATGGTGGTATAGGGTATAATAATATTTAAATTTACATGAGTGTGTGTTTTATTTTTTTTTTTTTTATTTAAAGTTAAGTAATTTAATTTGAATCTAGTATAAGATTTTGAAAATTAATATATTGTTACTTTTAGAAATAATTACAATAGGATTATTAAATTAACAGTATTGGGTAAATTTTCAAATTTCAAGGTTATTTAGTTAACATATATTTAAAATGATTGTAACTACACACAAATGATCAAGTTGTATTATTTATTGTAGTATATTTTAAGATTATTTAATTAAAGTTTTTAAGATTATTCAACTAATATATATCTAAAATGATTATCTTTGTAATATATTTTAGGATTATTTAATTAAAGTTTTTTTTTTTTTTAGATTATTCAACTAATATATTTAAAATGATTATTTATTGTAATATATTTTAAGATTATTTAGTTAAAGTTTTTAAGATTATTCAACTAATATATATTTAACATGATGGCTATGCCACCTCCCTTTTTTAATTAGAATGATCTTAACATTTAATAAATTATATTTTGTTTTAATATTCATTATTAATTTTGAAATATAAGTTAATTTAATTTACAGTAGTTTATCATTTCATGTTAATTTTTCTTTGAAATTATTCTTATAGTAATTTAGTAAATAGTACAAAATATGTGAATATTAATTTATTTGATTTGTAGTAGTTTTAAATGTAATTTTAAGATTTATTATATTTGATATGATTTTATTAATTATTTGGAGATTTTGAAGGAAAAAAAAATTCTCTATTTAGTCAAATTTATTTTGGGAAGAAAAACAGATTAAAATTTTTGGGATATTAAGTATTTATTTTTCATGATATGTTTTCAGTCTGTTTTTGTGTACTATTTGTTTTTTATCTTTCCTTGATCTTATTGCTATATTCCCATTGTCCTCTAAACTTTCCACGAGATGAGGACCGGTATACTTACTGTCTAATTTATGTCCTGCGTCATTTCTAAGCAATACCTTATCTCCTACCTTTATATCTAATTCATTTATACCTTTGTCATAACTATTCTTATTATATGCCCTATTTCTAATATGTTTATCCCTAGCTCTCTTATGCGCTACTTCTAACCTATATTTTATTTCCTTACTGTAGTCTTCTATGTTATATATTGGATCTAGTCTATCTATATTGTTAAGTCTATTGAATCCATATGGGATTCTTCCAAAAACTAACTCAAATGGGCAGTATCCGTGGGCCTCTGAAGGTGTCGTGTTAAAGCAATACGTAAAGTATCTTAGCCATTCATCCCAATCATCCCGTTCAACTGATATGTAGGAACGTACATATTCGTTGAAAGTCCTATGACTTCTTTCTACCGTTCCTAGCGTTTGGTGGTGGTGCGCTGTAGAAGTTACCTTATAAATCTTCATATATTTGCATATATCATTTAAGATACTGTTCTTGTATTCTGTACCCTTGTCCGTAATGAGCGTCCTCATTGGGCCATAAGTCAATATAAATGAATCAAATATAGCCTTGGATACCGTCTTCGCGCTCTTATCACGTACCGGCACTGTTACCAGGTATTTCGTTAGGTCACATATTATGGTGACTGCATACTCAAAACCATTTTCCGTTCTTGGGAGTGGTCCGATTGTATCTACCAAGACCGTATCGAAAGCATCGATCGGAGTATCCGTTATAGTCATTGGTGTTTTCGTATGTTTAGCGGTTTTGGACTCTTGACATTTTCTACAAGATCTTATGTACTCTGATACCGACTTGATCATTTTCGGCCAGTAGAAATATCGTCTTATTTTCCCAATTGTCCTTGTTATACCTGTATGATCTCCTTGTATTGGGTCATCATGATATTGTTTTAATATCTTATTTATTTCATTCTTATTATTCAGCTTGGTCACCTTTGGGAGCATCGCTACTCTTAATTTATCCAAAATTATATTGCCCTTGGCCTTAAAATCTTGCATTGAGACAAATTCGAAAATTTTCTCATTAGGTGCCATTCGTACTTTATTTATCTTATATTTACCGGTTAGTGATTCTAACCTGGGGAATAACTGTCCGAAGTCAATTTTCCCTTTAGTAAATAAATCATTTATTAATATTTTCTCTATTTTCCGTTTGCCATGTTTCAATAAACAATGGTCTGAAGTCATCTCGAGCTTATGGTATCGCCTGACGTCAGATGGGTTTATGACTTCGAATATATGGGGCTTATTGTACGTTAAATGCTGATTATTCTCTTCCTCGTTATTATTTCTATTCAAGTCTAATTTTGATGTAGCCGATCTCGTTGTTACCTTGAGAACTGCTTTATCTATATTTATATTCTTCAGATCATCTATCGTTATACGTGATAGTGCATCTGCTACATAATTATCTTTGCCTCTAAGATACTCGACTGTAAAGTCGTATTCCTCTAAATCTAGTCTAATTCTAGTCAGCTTTGAGCTGGGGTTTTTCATGGAAAATATGTAAGTTAATGGCCGATGATCTGTTTTTACCAAAAAATGTTTACCATATATATATGGTCTAAAGTATTGGATTGCCCAATGAATTGCAGTGAGTTCCTGCTCAATTGTTGATTTATTGCTTTCACCTTTCGTAAAAGATTTCGAAGCATATGATATTGGTAGTTTTCTACCATTATACTCCTGTGTCAAAACTGCACCGCATGCATGTTTACTTGCATCCGTTGTGATACAAAATTCTTTGGTGAAGTTCGGATACTGTAGTATCTGTGGGCTGAGTAGAGCGTTTTTCAAATATTCAAAAGATTGTTGGCATTCGGTCGTCCAACAGAACTCTACTCCTTTCTTCTTAAGTCTCGTTATATGACGGGAGTAATCAGCAAAATTGCCAATAAACCTTCTATAATAGTTACAGAAAGCAATGAATCTTCTAGCTTCATCCGCATTCGATGGTACTGGGTAATGTCTAATTGCCGAATACTTTCCATCATCTGGTAAAATGCCTTCATTAGTGCATTTATGCCCTAGGTAACCTCGTGCATAAAAAATTTACATTTTTCAGGATGCAACTTTAGATTTTGTTTTCGGCAAAGATCAAAAACATCTGTTAAGTTGTTCAACATATGTTTTGCAGAGCAGACTAACACAACTAAGTCATCCATGTATAGAAATGCCTGGGATGGTTTCAAACCAGTGAATGCTAGAGTCATCATACGCTGAAACGAATTTGGAGCTATCTTTAGTCCGTAAGGGAGTCGTTTGAAACGATAAGAACCATTTTCAGTTGAAAATGACGTTATGTCTCTTGATTCTTCATGTAGCTCAATTTGATGAAAACCTGACATTAAGTCAAGGCACGAAAAGTATTTTGCTCTACCCAATTGATCAAGAATGTCCTCTATTCTTGGAAGTGGGAATTTATCTGCTAATAATCTTTTATTTACTTTTATTTACTTAATCTCCACCTTTTCTATGTCGAGTTTGGGAGTCCCTTTTTTGGTACAATCAGCAACGGACTGTTGTATTCTGACATTGATGGTTCTACAATATCATCATCTATCAATTTTCTCACTTGTTTCTCTACTTCTAATTTTTGTGAATGTGGGATTCTATAATTTTTTTTTATATGTTGGTGTGTTTTCACCTAGCCTTAAATGTTGTTTGTAGAAATTGTTTGTGGAAATTTTCTCCGTTTCCAAAGCGCATATATCAGAATAATTTGTGCACAATGTCGTGAGTTCACTTTCGAATTCTTTAGGGAAATTTTTCGATAATTTTTCCAAAATTTTATCTTTCATATTGTCCATTTTCTGCTCGTTATTCGGATATATAACATCGTACTCGTCCAAATTCTCAGTTCTAATGTCATTAATATCCAGTGTCATAATTTCTTTGTTAATGCTAAGAATTCTGACATACGCGTTATTGCCTTGAACTAATGTATTTGCAATGTATCCGCCTGGTTTTATTTCCTGGTTCAATACCAGTAGTTCCTCATACTGAGTGTTAAATGGTATTTTAAGTATTACCTGAGCTCTTGCTGGTAGAATGACGTAGTCATCAGTGTACGTGTGATGTATCGGAATTGTTAGGGTTCGAAAATATTTAGGTCTCATAATAAGACATTCTTTATCTTCCATAAAGTCAATGCTACATTTGAAAGTTTTCAAAAATATATCCCTATGATTCCGCTGCATGGTATAGGGAAGTCATTGTGTACCACATGAAGTTCATAGGTTACTGTAAAATCCTTTCTGCTAATCTCCAGATCGGTTGAACCTATTGACTTAATTACTCCATTTCCTATACCACTAATTGATGTTATGTTCCGTTTGTTGACGAAATTATCTTCCCCAAGATTTTCCTTTTTTATTAGACATATGTCTGCTCCTGTGTCCACAAGTAAAACAAGCATTTGTTTTGTATGATAATTCAAAAATTTTACAAACACACCAAGGTTAAGATTCAATTTATATATATTTATGTCCCTTTTTCCCCCAGAGGCTATTCGAAGTTTTCCGAACACGTATTGCTTGTATTTTCCATTGGTCGGAGTTGTCTGTCCCGACCTCTATAGTTGTTCGAAATTTTATAATTACGTTCCCTATTGTCACGTTGGTTCTGACTTCTGTTTTTCATGTAGTTATTCCCATTTCTACCTCTGGAATTGTTATTTCCTCTATAGGTACCTTGGCGGTTTTTGTGCCAATTATTGTCATTAATTTGGAAATTTCTATTGTTATTGCCATTATATGATCTATTCTGTTGTCTATAGTACAACACAGTATCTTTACTTCCGGAAGCTTCTGTACAGGTTTCAATAAATTTCTGAACAGCTTGGTTCAATGAAGAGAATTGTCCCGCTTTCATGATGAGTTTGACATTATCATTGTTACAGTTTTTTACTATGGCATTTACTGCCGCTTTTGTTGTATATTCTCTGGCTGCTGCCGGTGGTACGCCGTCCGAAATGTAGGCATTATGAATTCTTTTCGCCAAGTCTTCTACTTCGCTGGTGTATGCGTTGGCCGTTTTATTTTTCTGCTGTATGTTCATCAGTTTGGCAATCAGTCCACCAACAGGTGTTCGCCTTTTATTGAACCTTGTAATTTCTCTTTAATTTGTTTTATAGTTGTCTCATCTGTTATTAGCTGTCGGGCTGTTCCTCTCAGTTTTGTCTTAATTAGTGAAACAGCTATTATTTCGTGAGCTCCTTTCAATTGGTCAATCATTATCAGACCATCGACAAAGCTTTGCAAGTTTGTCACGTCTCCATTGTAGTCCGAGATGAATTTGGATGCTGTATCCACGAATTGTTCCACTGTTTGGGCCATATTTAGTTCTTCTTTTGCTATCACTTTATCAATTACTTCTTCTATAAAATTTTTAACTTCCGTTTCTGTGTCGCCCTTATCGTTTGAATCTTCCTCCTCAATTGCCTCGGGACCTAGTTTGGCACTTATTATGATTATTTTGTCAATGTTTAATTTAATTTGCACCGTGTAATCGTGTGGTATATTTTCCCTTATACCATATTTGGCGTATATTTTCACCAATCTATCTCTAACGTCCCAAAATATGTCAACTACTATTTTCAGATGTTCCTTCGTATAATCTAGTTTATATTTCGAAACTAGTCTTGATATATTGTTGTAATTTTCTATTAATACCTTCAAGTGTTTCTTTACTGTTCCGTCTTTAATATAGGTATTTTTATTTATGACTTTTTGAAGTCCTCATGAAAAAATTGTATGTTGGCTATAATTAGTTCCCATTTGTCATTCATAATATTCTATTAATGACACTTTATTTGCAACTTTAGTGTCCATATATTCAGTTAATCCTCCTTGATAATCCATCAAAGGATATACTGAAATATAATGTCAAGTGATTTATTATTTATTATTTTTTTTAATTGTTCTCCATTGACTCGGCCCCTTTGGGTCTATATCTTTCGGGTCTGTATTCCGGGGGGTCTAAAGTCTTCTACCCCGTTTGTAAAATATCCCTCCTGGGCTAATCTTAGTATTTCCTTATCTACTATATCCAGTATTCTTGACTGGTTTCCATGTTCCTCTTTGGTCAATGGTTTGAATTCCGAGTAGGGCCTATTTAGTTTGGCGTCGATATATTTTCTGGTCCGTCTAGGCATCCTAATTATTTTTTTCTCATTTCCTTAGTCTTCTTGAGTTTCAAATTTAGTTTAAAATGTTCCTCCTGTACCTTAGAGTACTCTGGAGTTCCTATCGCGAGCTGTTCAATCTTTTGTCTTAATTTCCTAGACTCGTTCTTCATTCGTTTTATTACTCCTCCTCTTTTATTTTTCTTCTTCTTTGTCTTTTCTCCTATAGGGGTATGCTCATTTTCAGTTTGATCCCTATTAATTTCAATGGTTGTACTATTTACGTTGATTTCTATGAAGTCTCTGGGGATATCCACATTAAATCTATTTTCATTACTGTCTTCCAATTCTCTATTGTAGCCTATATTTTCTATAATTTTCCTTATTGCCGGAAAGCCTATTTTGGGAATATTTGTTAGTTTCTCCTCTGCTTTTTGTAGTTTCTTGTATTGTGGTTGTCCTTTTCTATATTCTTGTATGGTCAGTCTCTTTGGTCCGTCTTTAGTCTGATCCATCTTAAATTTTGTCCAAATGATTTGCTACCGATGCGTCACTAAAATAGTTTTTCCTTAGTGATTTCTTGTGCAATTGATATAAAATTGTAGCTAATTGTGCTGATGTAATTATTATAAGTATTATCAAGTAAGTGTCCTTGTTGGAAGATGATTGTGTCATTTCTATTTCATTGACTACGTTAGCATTAGGTCTGTCAATCTTTGATTGGTGTTTTCCCATTTTCACAATAAGACAAAAAAAAACTGAAACTACCTCACAAAAGAAATAAAAAAAAATTCTATTGAAAACTGATAATTGGATTTAAAAAAAAATCTCCTTTAATTAATAATTTCATATTCAAAAAAAAAAAATTTATAAAATAAAAAAATTATTTTGTACACTGTTTTATTAGTTATTCCTTTTCTCCAAAAAATATTGTCAAAATAATAAAATAAAAATTGGTTGATTGCAGCACTTGTGGCCGCGATCTTCCGTTAAAAAAAATAATATTTTTAAGAGAGAAAAATAAAGATTTTAGGTTGATTGCAGCGCTTGTGGCCGCGATCATCCTTGTTTATAAAATAAAACTACAAATACTTATGAAAACTTCGTCCTTGTTGTGGCCGCTGTTGTTGTAGTCATAATGAATCGGGCAAAACCCCTCGTTCTGTTGTAGATGTCCTTGCTGCCGTTGCAGGTTTCTTAGCTAAACCTGATTCATCATTAATGTAAGCCTTATTTGAAGAAAATTTATTATTTTTTTTTGTTGTGACGACTTCTTTTGAAACTGATTGTGCTTATTGATAGATTAGTTTGTAATCGGGACCACCAATTAAGCTGCCACCTTCGAGGAAGTTACAAACATTATCATCTTTTGGAAACCGACTGGAAATTTTCTTTAATTATATACTGCTGCATGTCTTCGGTTGATTTCACACCTTTTCTCTTTTCTTTAAAATTTTTTTTTTGTTCACGAACTATTTGTATTGTTCTTATAATGTTTTTACACGATATTTAAATGATTTTCTCGTTTGGTTTGTTTATCAAAAAAAAATTTTTTTTTTTGCGTACGGATTCACTTTTTATATTTTTCTCCTCGTGTCCTGTCACGGGCTCCTGGCAGGATCGCCATGTAAGGATATTAAATTATTTTAACCAGGATATTAAAGGATATAAATTATTTTATCCAGGATATTAATCTTACGATCGATATTTCATCATTCTTACTAATTCAAGAATATGTTAAATCGAACACCTGTTGCGTTGAATGTCGCTTTTTTAATTGTCTTTTAATTTTATTCTTTTCTTCTTAATATACATTACGTTTTTACATATTTTAATTGGTATTCATAAAACCTAAAATAAACAAATACATACATACATATAATTATTCTCTGTGTTATACTCCGAAAGTATAACACAGCAGAAAGTAATAAAATACGCAAAAACAATTGCGTAGCATGGGGGTAATGCTCATGACAAAATACATACGCTGTATCGGCAACTATACAGTTCGATGTACAGCGTATGGACATTGAACTTTAGTGTAATTCCGTGTCAGCGAATGTTCGATATTTGGACAACTTTATTTAGTAGTGACTAAATAAAGTTATCGTTCATATTTATATACCACCCGATTCACAAGATAAGTTCTATCAAGAAAGCGGTATTGAACATTATAATGTTTTCGATGGTGATAAATATGATATAATGAACCAAGATAATCGTCAGTGTATTATTAAGCAGGGTAAGGGTTTTCCAAATGCTCAATAAAATGCTACACAACTCCTAGACGATAAAAGTGACTTGGCCGCAATTAAACATCGTTATCAAGAATATTCCATGATAAGCGAAAGAGATCCAGAATATGGTGAAGAATATGATGATGAATACGATGATAGTTTTGAGGCATTGTTGGAAAGTGAAACAAGAGTTATAAAATCAAAAGACATGAACAAAGTGTTGGCTAACGTGGCTGATGTATCGGAAGATGAAAGTGAAAGTGAAGTGGAAGATTCCAACACCCGACAGCAGCATAATAACCAACGTAATAAACGTATGAATTTTTTTGTGGAAATCCAGAAGACGCAAGAGCTCGCTATTAAGCTAAACGTGAGGCTAAATATGCTCAAAAGGGTTCTTTTACGCCACAACAGCCGCGTAATGTGGTGGGGCGCAGTAAGGGTCAGAGACAAGAAAAAGATGTTCTACATAAAAAATCATCTAGAGCTAATCACAATCGTAAAGCTGGAGCTAGTTATAAACAAAGTAAGAGAATGATTTAAAGTAAAAAAAATTAAAAAGTTTTATTAAAAATCGTACATATGTATAAATAAAAAAAAATAATATAAATGAATTAAGTTAAAATTTTAAAAATGTCAAATTAATTTATTGCTCACATTATTTCCAACAATTAAAGAATCAATATATTAAAGAACTGTCTGAAACTTTAATAAAATTACTTAAAAAGTGCATATAAGTACTTAAAAAGTACATATATAAGTGCTTAAAAAATGTATATATAATTACTTAAAAAGTACATATATAAGTGCTTAAAAAGTGCATATATAAGTACTTTAAAAGTGCATATATAAGTGAATATTGTTTCAGAATGATTTTTCTTTATCCTTATCATCATTGTCCGATATTGTTACAGTTTCAGTATCATTCAAGTTTAAGATGTGTGGTGGTACCAACGCTATGGTTTCGTATCTGATTAGACCAAGGCTAAATATTTTCGCTTTGCTTTCTATAACATCTTCTTCTGCCACAACTTCTGAAGCAGACCATAAATTCGTGCCGACATAATCAAGATCAGGGTTTTCTTTAAAATTAACATATCTCTTACCTTTTCTCCAATATTCGGTGCCATCTTATATATATATATATATATTTTTTTTTTTTAAAGCAACTGAATTTAAAAAGTCATTTCGCATAGATTTCAGTTGTGAGTGAATTTGACAGTTCAATTTCAAATCTTTTCACATGCCTACTTTCAGAAACACTTTTTTCTCATTTTTCCATCAAATGTGAGAAAAAACGTTACGTGACAGATAGTTCTCACAAAATAAAGTTACAGAACCAGTCGAATGTGAGAAACAGTATTTTGTCAGTTCGCAACGTTTTTGTTTCATTTTTATACGTTCCATGTGAAAACTTTTCGATGTGAGAGTTACAGATGTTTCTTGCATTTCGTTCGCGTTCTCCTTTGCCATTTCGATACTCTTGGCAATAGTAAACGCCTTTTCCCACTTAATGTCACCCTCACTCAGAAGCCGTTCTTTAATTCGTTTATAATTCTGCGACAAGCCACATATAAAAATATCTTTTACCAGACTTTCTCTTAAGGCACGAAACTCACACTATGCGCTAAAGTTTTGCAACACTGTTGCGTATGAATGATGCCTACTTCAGCATTGAATGCATTTAATACCTCCAATGCATCTGGTCCCATATGATGTAGGAGTATCGCCCCTTTCCGCATATCCGACTGCTCTATCAAATTGGATGGTACCATGGATATATTAAATTGCCTGCTCCAAGGCCAAGTTTGTATTTCGCATTTTAAACTGGGGAATACTGGTAGCAAACGAAAAAGTTTGTTTTTCAGTCGTCGTCACTTCCGTGTTTGTCGCCATGTTCGTTTTTTTTCTTTTTATTTTACACACCTGACGCCATGCTTTGTATTCTGTAGTCCGATCTCAAGTGAGTTCTTTATTGTACAATCACCATACATGACATGTATAGTTACAGGGATGTTATTTATAGCATTGTAATATTAGGGGTATGTACATATTCATATTCATAACAACTACCTAAATAAGTAATAAATAATCTAACCCATAAAAACAAAGTTTTTATTAAAGCTCTTTCTTTACTTATGCATATGAGTTTTGAATCTCTCCGTGACTGTGTGTGACTATCTTAAAATTAATCTTTGGCCACAACAAGTCTATGGACAAAGTTTCAGATCGGTCAGATAAGGGGAAATGGGTTTTTAATCACTCCGGTGACTGTGCGTGACAATTTCAAAGTTAATGTTTTTTCACAGCAAGTCTATCGACCAAGTTTGAGATCGATCGGATAAGGGGAAATGGGTTTTAAATCACTCCGTGACTGTGCGTGACTATGCGTGACTGTGCGTGACTGTGTCGAAATTAATCTTTCTTTACAGCAAGTATATCGACCAAGTTTCAGATTGATTAGATGAGCGAAATCCGTTTCAAATCTCTCCGTGACTCTGCGTGACTCTGCGTGACTAATTCTAAGTTAATCCTTTTTTCCCAGCAAGTGCATGGAGCAAGTTTTAGATCGATCGGATGAGGGGAAATTACATTTAGATCACTCCGTGACTGTGCGTGACCATGCGTGACTGTGCGTAACTACCTCAAAATTAATCAGTAGTCACAACAAGACTATAGGCCAAGTTTAAGATCAATTGTATAAGGGGGAATGGGGTTACCCCACGGCAGACAGAGAGTATGAGTTAAAAGAAAGAGTTTAAAAAAGTTAAATTCAATTTATCTTACTGCCGTCAGATTCAATTGCTGCTTTTTCAACAATTAACATTACAAATTTAGTAGCCAAATTAGGTTTCTCATACCTAAACCATTCACCGATACACAGGTCTGTTTATTACGTTAATTAATTTTTTCCAACTACATAGCCAATAGAAATCTATTCGAAAAATGATCCGTGTTAGATGACTTCAAATCAATAAAAAATCTAATTAAAAATTCATAAATATATTGAAATTCTAATTCTCATCATTAATATTTGAAAAAAGTTCTATTATCTGTATCTATGGTTTTTTTCTAATACTACTATAAAATTTGTATTAAACTCTAAATATAAATTATTAAATGTGATCAATACTATGATGCATAAATAGTATTTCGATTGTTTATATATAACAGATTTACAAATTTTTATGTATTATATACTTAAAAAAATCACATAATTTTATAAACTTCCCTAATTATTACAACTATTATATTTATTGCATAAAATGCATTTTTTGTTATCTTATCATCATAAGTATGTTTTTTTTTATATTTATTATAAACTTGTAAAAAAATCACATTTTATAAACACCGCTAATTCTTATCACTAATTCTTTGTTGTTAATATGTATTTTTGCGGTTAACCTCTTAGTGTACATCGATTATTTAAACCACCCTCCACCCCCCTTGCCAACAAAAGGACTATAAAGGACAGCATATGAATTTTTTGTTTATGAAACTATTTCAAATCTTTTTAGTTTTGCGAGCGAACGAGTTACACTAACAGCTGATATGAACTTTAAAATATTTTCGACCCAACAAACACATACATGACAATCTCACACGAATTTAGTTTATACTTATTTTCTATGTCCAATTCAGCTTAGTTGGGATCTGACTGATCTTAGACTTATGACCCTCTCTCGAAACTCATGATATAGGGCATTGTATTGTTGGCATAGCCCAACTATATTACGGTGACCAGATTTCTTGATAGTGAATGTGGTACAGAGGGGTGGTTTTTCCAAAAATAAAGAAAAATATTAATTTATATATGACACATATTTATTGTATCACAAATTTATTTAAATTTGATAAAAATTAAGTAATTGTCAACAATTCATTCAATTAAGTAGAAGTAGAAAATAACATAAATTAAATGTTATACTGTTACAGTACAGTATTTTAAATTCAAAATAATATAATTAAATAACAAAAATAAATAAAATTACATGTTTAACAACATTGCAATTCACAGATATTTTTCGGCAGAATTTATCTTTTTCAAAATCTCATCGTTTTTTATAATATTGCCATAAAAACTATCACAATCATTAGAAAAATTACATTTCACAATTAGTATTGCTTTTAACGTTTCTACTGATAATTGTGTTTTTTCAGAAGTCCAGATATTATTAACCAAAGAGAAAACTCTTTCTGTGGCAGCATTTGTACCTGGCAAACACAATGAATATTCTACCAATTTTAAAACGTTTTTAAAAGGTACGTGTTCAGTCTCAAAATGCTGAAACATCTCTACCCATCTCATATCGGTTGTAATATTATTTTCAGTCCAATAATTTATTTTCGTTTCAGTTACATATTTTTTAATATAACTGATTTCATCAAATAATACGTTGTCATTAATTTCAATATCTGGAAAATTTTTCGAAACAAATTCATATGAACTTTGTAATTCTTGCCATTGTGGGCAAGTTTTAAGTAAAATCCATTTAAAAGTTTTAATGTTAGTAAACTGACACGACCACTTCTCTAAATATTGAAAACAGTTCTGATAAAATTTTTTTACGTGCGATAGAAACCAAGTTTCATTAATAGAGCCGTCGTTGACTAGTTTTTTTAAACAACATTTGACTGCTAATGGAAGAAATGTTTCATTAGCTCTTTCATAACATTTATATTTTAAATTATCAATACTTTCAGAAATTTCATTAACATTTTTAGAACTTCCTTCAACACATTTTATTGTATTTTCAAAAAGTGCTGCTTGATTGTGAACAAATAACAACCACAATTCGGATGAATCATTTTTAAAAAAGGTTTCGATTACCTGTGGACATTTTTCTATTGATAAAAAATAGCTTTTCAATGGTTGGTACAGCTTTAGGATTCTTTCTATCGCTGGCATTAGAGATAACCAACGAGTTTTACAAAAACCAACAATTTTTTTATATTCAATACCTGCTTCATCACAAAATTCTTCCAGTAAAGCTACTCGTACAGTATAGATATGAAAATATCCATAAATTTTAATGATTATATGAAAATATCCATAAAAAAATTTGTTTTTTCCATTTCTGTTTGAATTAAGCCAATTGAATATGGAGCAAATATATTTTTGATTATAGCTTCCGTTTTTGTTCTGGCAGACTTAAACTTGTTGTCAAATAATTTTCTCAAAATTTTGGACGTGCAATCCATCGACCTGAAGCTATGGTTGTGATTAACAGTATGGAAAGCAAATACTGCTTCAGCAATGGCTATCTGTTTTTCTTTATCACCATATTCGTTTCTAATAATAAAATTATTAATATTATTTGATGGAGCTGCTGCAGCCACTGAAGATTTATGTTTTTCTGATAGCAAATGTCGATTTATGTCGTATCTTCCCGAAGTAATAGAAAATGTTCCATAACATTTGCCGCATTTTAGTTTGGTGTCATTTTCTTTATAACATTTGGTGATATATGGAAATTCCTTTGCTAATGCAACAGTAAAAGTACATTTTCTTCTCTTTACATTTACGTTTGATGACATGATTATCGCTTATCCTTCAAGAATTTTTTTTTAATGAAAATAAAATATGTATTAATTATTACTTTTAACTTACAATTTAATTAAATTGACAATTTATTGTTGAAATAATTAATAATAAAGCTGATGTTTGAAAAATCGCATCCGAATTTTTAATTACATTTTTTTTCACGTTAAAACACAGCCACACAGCCTACTTATCAAGTGCATTTAAATTAAAATATTAAACTGTCAAAGATGTCATAGTGATGTGAATTGACAAACAGGGTTTTGTAAGAAATTTATTTGTCGTTCCTTCCGGCGATATAAATTAAAATCGATATATTTGTTATTAATATATCGACTCCTAAAACAACCCAGTAAACTTAAAACTTTTACAAAAAATGATTGATAATTTTTTAAATCGATATATTAATGAAATGACTTAAATGTGGTACAAAATGTGGTGCAGTTGACAATGTTGGACACCTGTTCAAAATGTTGTACTGTACCACACAATGTGGTACGTATGGTCTCCGTAAACTATATCATCCTTACAAGTTTTGAATTGAATCCCGAAGTTTTTTGAAATAGACATATTAATGAGTTTGGTTAAAAATTACATATGTATTTGAAAGCCGTACATGAAAAAAAATCAATAATTTTCCAGTTCCAGTTTTAGAACCTGTATTACGGTTTTAGGAATGTGAATGAAAAATAATTTACTTACTTTTGCACATGGCTGATGTGGGTCTGTATACTTTGGACTGCTATTATTTTTGAGGCGTGCAATTGAAAATCCTCCCAAAAACATGACCAAAAATACACATATCAGTAATATCAACATGGTGGGATGAGCACTTTCGACTGCAAACGTACATTGGTTTTAGTAATAATTCGATGAGAAGCTGTTTAATATACATAAGTCTTACCTTTATGGACAATGGAATTTAAGCGAGATTTTGGTTCTTGAACGTCGTGTTGATGGTTCATGGCATGCGCATATACCTTGTTTGCTGTATACGAGTAAAACATTTGGTAAAATTTAACATTAAGAACAAACATTTAACTTACCTTTATATTGCAAGGCATCTTCGGCATTCATTTTAAGCTGTGTGCCTCTATTTGTCAGAAAAGAGCTACCCGCTATTGTAGTTTTAGGTCCATTAACTACAGCTGTTTGCTTTGGATGCAGCACTGTCAATGTTAGAGTGAATTCGGCACCACTAAACTGTGTATCCATTTGAAAACAAGTTACCTTAAATACACGATTTAGATAGTATGCCGGTTTTTTGTTACTGTACGCTAATGCTCTTAGGACGTCCAAGTAGTTAGAAATGCTGTCAGGGCCTATCATTTCAACACCATCTTTATTGATGTTCGTTTTTATGTCTAGTGTAGTAGAAAGATTTTCGTCCCCATCTACTTGGATCTCTTCGTGATCGGGGTTCAATGAAGGAAATACAAATATGCTACAGGTGTTTAGTGTTTGCAATTGCGGTATAGCAGTCTGGCCATTGGCTGTAACAGTGCTGATATTTATATTTCCTAATATATGAACGCCACATTTTATTTCCGGATAAGACACCAAAATGTTGGAGTTACCTTATGCAGAGACATAAAAGATATAATTGATGTGATATGATGTGTATCTACTTTCAAAATATATATATATTTATCTCGTTTCATCCATTCTGATACCAATGTCCAAAATAGTTTCTATTGCGTATAATAAAACATATTATTTTTAGAGATATAAAAACAACAAGTAAGGAAATTATAGTCGGTCTAGACCGACTATACGATACCATAACCATGCGTTTAGAGACCCTATCTCTTAGGCACATCTAATTGAATATAGAAAACTAGTTGATTGTGTGGCGCCTAGGCGCCCGTTTAAAAATTATGAATAAAGCAAACACTTTAAATTTAAATACACGAAAAATGTATAATAAATTAAATTTAAATTTATAGTATTAAATATCAAATTATATTGTTACATATGTACATATGAAAAAAGATTGTGTTTGTGGAAATTATATACATGAGTATCAAAATGGATAAAAAAAATATTCCAATCGACGCTTTTTAGAAGCAGGATCGTCGTTCTCATTCATTACAACTGGAAAAAATCGAAGCCTAGATCAAAACAACTACACAGATTCAATTTTTCATTCATACAATTAAAACTGAAAAAAATCTAAGCCTAGAAAAAACAACTTAACAAATAAGGATATAATAGTTCATACTTACCACACATGCAATCCACTCACACACAAACTTATATACGTAAATCAATTCATACATTCAACTTTTCATTCATACAAATTTTTGATAATACCTCAAGTGATAAAGATAATGCTGTATATCGGTGATATTAACGAATTGGTTAAAGACCAAAATATTGCATTTAAATTGAAGTACAGATTGAAATTTTCTTATGTGATTTTTGATGCAAATGAAGTACTTAAGTCTATAAGATAAATTTCTTAAATTGATTTTAAAGGATAAATTAAATATTACCTTACATTGCGAATTTAATTAATCAAATCTGCAATCATGTTGTAGGTCACTAAAATAATATAATCACACTTCTCATTCAACAAATTAGATAAGGTATTAATTACTCCAATTGAAAATTCTTTAGATCGGTGGTTCAAATGAACTGGCTAAGGAACAAATGATTTTATAAAATATGAATTTAAGATTTAAATTTCTCAAATTTATCTATTATTTACAAAAGCTTTTAAGCTTCTATTTTGGCGATTCAAATAGAAATATTATACATAAATTAAAAATGTATTTAGGCAACTTCAGAAAGTAATATATGCAAAAGACTTTTTCGACATACTGTGAACTTTCAGAGATTCACCATATGCCGCACAGTGGTTCAAAACCAAAAAAAAGTGGTAATAAGTCTGGAACTTCTAAACTATTGGTTGGATTGGAATAGTATATTCTAGGCGATTGTAGTCAAGGATATAGGCTTTCAAAATATTTATTTTTGAGATACCCTGTTGTAACACAGGGTGAGCTACAGGGTGCCAAAGTCGACCACCTCGAGGTGGAAAATGCTTTCAAAGTTTGTAACTTTTATAAATATGAAGTGATTTTTACGTTTTTTAAATTTTTCCAATAACAATTAAATTATTAACAAAAAACATGCTTATACTACCTAGTTATCGCTTATGGTTTAAAAAATATTTGATTTTAAAAATCAACATTTAAACTTTTCACCAAATTCTTTCTTGGTTTTTCGCAAATAACATTTTTATTAAAATAGACAAAAAAAATCCAAAAATATGTGGCGATAGCCAGTACTTTTTAAAAAAATACGTTGAAGTACTTTTTGAATTATTTCAAACCGTTTAGTGAGCACAAAATCTTAAAGTTGACTTTTTGAATCAGGTTCTAAAAATTGCAAATTTTTGCCAAAAAATACCCTTCATTCTTTCAATTTTTTCTCACAACCTTGGTAAAACATGTATACATTTTTCTACATATTTTAAAAGAATATGCTTCAAGAATGGTTGTAAGCGAAATTTTTAATATTTTTGGACATGCACCCTACGTCCAGCATTGGACGAAATTGGGCAATTTAAAAAAAAAAAACTAAGTTTTAAAAGTTAATACAAAAATATCCGCTCGATTTCTTCAAATATTTCACCGCAGTATTAAAGCTCCAAATATTTTTATTTATTTGCCGCAATAAAATTCACCGCCGTTACATAAACGTGGTCAGGAGGGCTTAAATGGTGAAAAAAGTCAAATTTTCATACGAATTTTTTTTGTTAAAATAAAAAACATATTAAGATTAGCTATTTTTATATTTTGTTTATTGATTCAGAACGGCATTTAAATTATTTAAAACACTTCAAAAAATCATTTTGATAACTTTAATAGTTTTTGAGATATTTATATTCAAATTTCAGAAAAAAATATAGAAAAACTATGGTTTTTCGTTTTTTTTTTTTGGTTTTTTTGGTAAAGTGTTCCCAAATTTTTTGAATTTTTTTTATTATTATATATATTGTTAAAAAAAGACATATTTATCTATTCAACGATATATAACATGTCTATCAAATATATTGCAACATGCTGAAATAATGACCCCAAACCACACTCCACAGGCAAAAATTTAGCTATTTCTCTATTTGTTCATATAAATGGTCATTTACATAGTGAATGACATATTTTTGTATTGTTTTTTGGTAAAGGGTTGCATACGTTTTTATTACTTCAAATAATTTTATATATCTTTTCAAAGAAGGTATAATTATAAGTTAATGGTGTATGAAATATTTACCTAATGAGTTTCAACTGATCATAAAATTGCCCGAAACTCTGATCCTGATTTTATACAAAAAAAAACAGGTAAAAAGCCAATGCCTAAGATATTTTCATTATTAAATAACAAATATAACCAAATTTTTTTAATGAGTATTTTTTTATTTGTTTTATAATAGGCTTAAAATTATATAACAATTGTCTGCTTTTTTACTAGTTATTTTCTACAAAACAATCAGAAATATCAAAAGATAAAAGATGTTTTATATCCATAGCTTCGGAATCATCATTTTCCATTTCAAGACTTATTTTAGGTAACCATTTTGTTCTTATGGAGTATATTACTGGATCTGATGATATCAATAAATATTCCATTAAATCGGAATTTTGGGCTTCTTTGCTACATTTTCTTGTATTAAAAAGTCTAAAGTGTTTGACATCTCTGTTTCTAGCTTCTTGTGCTTCTTCAGTCAGTTCTCCCAAGGGCAGGATGCTATTTTGTATTATTTCTTTCCCATGAGCTAATACTTTGTGTACAGTTGGTGTCATTGGCCTCCAAGGATATAAGTTCATTATTAATGCCTTAGTTCCACTAGCATATATTTTCAATTTCTCCGCATTTATTTGTTGTTTACTATTAACGACAGCTAATATTACTTTAAACCGTGCGATTAAAGCCGTGTCAATGCCAGTAATCAAAGAAGTAGTTTCGGAATCTTCAAAGAAACGTCTTGCTGTATTACCATCATTTGAACTTCCATAGCCACAAAGAGGCTTATCGATAATTAGACCAAGTTGCATTTTAAATTCATCCTGAATTCTTTTCTTCTCAGTTTTTCGTATGGCGTGTAGGTCAGTATTATTTTTAACTGGTATATTTTCTTGTCCTGGAATTTGCCGGTATTTTAGATCATATGCGAGATACAAGCAATATTCCATAAATCGTATCCTTGCATGAAGTGGTGATATTCCAAATTGTAAAGCATTTTCATTAATAGGAATTTCATCACAACTATTATGAAATTCTGAACTTTTCTTTCCACATATATTACATTTCCAAGTAGATGTTATATCTGTAATGGCATTGGCTACTTTCCCATCAATCATTGTAAAAAGTGGTTGAAATTACACTTTAATGACACTTCCAGATATTTCCACAAAAACTGGAGACAATCTCGAAATTTCCTGATTTATTGAACTCACTAAGCTTGGTGTTGTAATTTTGTCTTCCTTTGTGTACTCCGACATAGAAACTTAGATCCGGGTGTTAAATTACTCCATATGTCCTGATATTCTCTTTCACTAGAAGAACAACTTGTCTCATTATATAGCCTCATTTTTAATGGTACTAATGATGTCATAAAAATTGTTGAAAAATCTATTTCTAAATTGCTTCCACTTGGTTGTCTATACTCAGAAAATCCAGATGTTCCATCGCATCCCCATTTACATATTAACGTAACTTCTGAATTGTTGCATATTTATATTTCTTCTTTGCTAAATGTGGATATTATTCTAGATGCAGTGTTTTCAAGCAGTTCCGCTAATCCAACATTTGCACTTTCAGTATTGGATTTCACATTAGATGGTAGAATTTTATTTTTTGTTTCCCTTATGGCTCTGCTGGTAGGAAAAATATCAAATCCTTTTTCTTTGAGAACTTTTCTCAAAATACCATATTTATTTCTTGTCAATTTTTTTGCATAAAAAGGTATTGTGAATTACAGATATTTTGCAATAGGTATCAGAGTTTCGGGCAATTTTATGATCAGTTGAAACTCATAAGGTAAATATTTCATACACCATTAACTTATAATTATACCTTCTTTGAAAAGATATATAAAATTATTTGAAGTAATAAAAACGTATGCAACCCTTTACCAAAAAACAATAAAAAAATATGTCATTCACTATGTAAATGATAGGGTGATCGACCCGGTTTTTTAAAACTGGCCGAAACCGGTTTTTTTGCATTGCCGGTTTCGGTTTTTTGAATTTGCTCATATTTCGAATGTCGAATATCCCGGTTTTTTGTTGTCGAATACCCGGTTTTTTTATATTACTTTTTAGCTTTAATATATGATAATTTATTAAATAATCTATTATATTATCATTTCTATAAATTTTTTAAGTGTAATGTAAACACTCGTTTATTTTTTATTCATCTGGCAACCTTAAAACAACAGCTGTTTAAAAAAAAGCCAAGATTCTAATTGAAGTAAAAAACATGTTTACAACTTTTTTCAGTTTTAAATTAACTTAAAGAAGATAATTGCAAGTAATGTTATTTATTTTTTATTTCAACTCAAGTGTTAATTATTCTGTTTTTGTGCAGATGTCGTCTGAAGTTTGGAAGTATTTTGAACGTCAAGGAAAAGAAAAGGCCAGATGCCTTAAGTGTCCTAAAATATTGAGTTGCAAAGGCTCTTCAACATCTTCACTGCTAAATCATGCCAAATGCGTCCATAAAATTACCATAACTTCAAAAGTACAACAAGAAGAAATTGATTGCACTCCAAGTGTTTTTAAATTAACCCCAGATAATACTTTATTAAAGTATGTCTCTAAAAATGAGTCCATAGGCGAAATATTAGCTCGCTGTGTGGCTGAAGATGGGATGTCTGTAAGGGCGTTGAAAAAATCCCGCGTAGCACTAGCATATTTACATTCAAAAAACTACAATATGCCAGCAGAATCAACAATATGGGAAAGAATTGATCAGTTTTATCTTATGAAACAACAAGAATTGAAAAATAAAGTAATTCAGATAAAAGAAAGCAATGGAAGATTTTCCATTGTCGTTGATGAGTGGTCAGACATATCATATTTAAAATATGTAAATGTGACTATACGACACTATAATCCTGAAAGGAAATCATTTGAAATATATAATCTTGGATTAGAAGAAATTAAAGTTAAAGCAAATGCATATAACTTAGAACAAATTATTAAAAAAAAGTTGACTGAGTTTTCAATTAATATTCAACATGATATTGTCGCATCAACACATGATGGTGCTGCAGTGATGCAAAAATACGGGCAGAATATAGAGGCCGAATCTCAACTTTGCATTAACCATGCAATTCATCTTTGTGTTGTTGACACAATTTATTCAAAGAAAGATTATAATATAGAAGATGATTCAAGTTCTAATGAATCTGACTTTGAAGAAGACGATCCAGAAAATTTTATTAAATTAACATTACAAAATGTCTGTTTAAATGTGAACGTAAGAACTCTTATAGATCGCATAAGAAAATGCGTAAAGATGTTTAACAAATCTTCCGACAAACAAAAAAACTTCAAGTTTATGTTAAAACACAGGAGAAGAGAGAGCTTAAGCTTATACATGACGTAAAGCATAGATGGAATTCTATGGTAAAAATGATTTCACAATTTTTAAAAATTCATAAATGTGTAAATCATGCTCTTTTAGACCTAGGGCTAACACCATTTAGTGAAAATGAAATAACAACGCTGTCAGAGCTTAATAATACTCTAAAGCCGTTAGAAATTGCTATAAATGAATTGTCTAAAAATTCGACAACCTTGGTAGAAGCTGAAGGCATTTTTCAATTTTTGTTTAAAAACGTTTCTAAGATTCAAAACCCTTTGTCACAAGAATTGCTTGAATGCTTAAAAAAACGTATAAGCGAAAGACGTATCAAAGTTCTAAACACGTTGGTATTATATTTAAGCACTGCAAACTTTCCTATTAGCGATACATTCCTTAAATATTCGACAAAAAGTGAGGCAATAGAATTTGCTTCCCAAATATATTATCGTTTATTTAACGATATGGAAGACACTACCTCTGATTTAAATGATGAGCAGGAAAGTGATGATTCCGAATACAATTTGGAACATGAATTGAATAATTCCATTAAAAATATTCAAAAACCAAAAAATTCTTCTTCAATAAATAATCAACAAAGCATTTTAGAAGATTTTTTATATTTGGACAATTGCCATAAGAGATCTGATAAGCTTGAAAAGTTACTCAATGCTCTGTTGACTGTTTGTCCTACTAGCACACTAAGTGAAAGATCGTTTTCAATGTCAAGTTTTATTAAAACAAAAGAAAAAAATCGATATACACCAAAACATTTAAACTGCATTTTATTTTTAAAAGATTATTTCAAAAGAAATAATTAATTAGAAATAATTATTTAAAAAAATATATTAATGAAATATTTGATCTCATTTTTTTTAAGAGTTCCCTGAATTGTTTTTGCTTAAATAAATTGTTGTATGTGATAAAAAAAAACGTTGTTTTTAATTTTTAAGGTTGAAATATTATTCTACAATATTCGGAAAAAACCGGGTGACCGGTTTTTTTCACTTTTGCCAAACCGAACCCGGTTTTTTTCAAATTTTAACTATTCGGAAAAACCGAAAACCGGTTTTAGCAAAACGTCGAATAATCGATCACCCTAGTAAATGACCATTTATATGAACAAATAGAGAAATAGCTAAATTTTTGCCTGTGGAGTGTGGATTGGGGTCATTATTTCAGCATGTTGCAATATATTTGATAGACATGTTATATATCGTTGAATAGATAAATATGTCTTTTTTAACAATATATATAATAATAAAAAAAATTCAAAAAATTTGGGAACACTTTACCAAAAAAACCAAAAAAAAACGAAAAACCATAGTTTTTCTATATTTTTTTCTGAAATTTGAATATAAATATCTCAAAAACTATTAAAGTTATCAAAATGATTTTTTGAAGTGTTTTAAATAATTTAAATGCCGTTCTGAATCAATAAACAAAATATAAAAATAACTAATCTTAATATGTTTTTTATGTTAACAAAAAAAAATTCGTATGAAAATTTGACTTTTTTCACCATTCAAGCCCTCCTGACCACGTTTATGTAACGGCAGTGAATTTTATTGCGGCAAATAAATAAAAATATTTGGAGCTTTAATACTGCGGTGAAATATTTGAAGAAATCGAGCGGATATTTTTGTATTAACTTTTAAAACTTAGTTTTTTTTTTTTTAAATTGCCCAATTTCGTCCAATGCTGGACGTAGGGTGCATGTCCAAAAATATTAAAAATTTCGCTTACAACCATTCTTGAAGCATATTCTTTTAAAATATGTAGAAAAATGTATACATGTTTTACCGAGGTTGTGAGAAAAAATTGAAAGAATGAAGGGTATTTTTTGGCAAAAATTTGCAATTTTTAGAACCTGATTCAAAAAGTCAACTTTAAGATTTTGTGCTCACTAAACGGTTTGAAATAATTCAAAAAATACTTCAACGTATTTTTTTTAAAAAGTACTGGCTATCGCCAAATATTTTTAGATTTTTTTTATCTATTTCAGTAAAAATGTTATTTGCAAAAAACCAAGAAAGAATTTGGTGAAAAGTTCAAATGTTGATTTTTAAAATCAAATATTTTTTAAACCATAAGCGATAACTAGATAGTATAAGCATGTTTTTTGTTAATAATTTAATGGTTATTGGCAAAATTTAAAAAAACGTGAAAATCACTTCATATTTATAAAAGTTACAAGCTTTGAAAGCATTTTCCACCTCGAGGTGGTCGACTTTGGCACCCTGTAGCTCACCCTGTGTTACAACAGGGTATCTCAAAAATAAATATTTTGAAAGCCTATATCCTTGACTACAATCGCCTAGAATATACTATTCCAATCCAACCAATAGTTTAGAAGTTCCAGACTTATTACCACTTTTTTTTGGTTTTGAACCACTGTGTGCCGTGGGGTGTTGAATATCAAAAAATGAGATTATGTTTGTCGAAAACGATATGTTTTTGTCGTTTCTTATAACAGATCATTTCATAACTTTTAAATTTGTTAATTTTTTTATCTATGTGCTGTTTCAATCTATCATAACTTTTAAATTTGTTAATTTTTATACCCTACACCACTATGTGGTTTGGGTATAATGAGTTTGTGCTGCTGTTTGCAACAACCAGAAATATTTGACCTAGACCCATCTTTAATTATACCGATCGAATCAGAGTCACCTTTTGAGTTGATTTAACAATGTCCGTCCGTCCGTCTGAAATTGGTGAGAATCGGTCCATGTTCAGACCTAGCCCCCATACAAATGACCCCTATAAAATTAACATAAATTGACATAAGATCCAAATTGTCGTATAGATCTTAGTTAAAATGGGTTTCTATGTGTTAATTACATCCATTAATGAATAGTCCAAAAACGATCCTTATGGGACAACTCTTAGTCATAGGCCCCATATAGAGCTGCTTCCCGATCTTCACTTAAATCTATCAAAAAACAAAAATATTGCACTGATTCATCTCAAATTTTGTTTGTATATATTTTCGCAAAATACAAAAGACTTTACCAACCATGGTCAGGATCGGTCCATTTTTGGACCTAGTCCCCATATAGACATAGCATCCGATATGAACTTTTTCATATCCGCAGCCAAAAAAATTAATAAAAATGCCACTCAGAATTGGGTTATGCTAATTTTCTATATCCAATTAGTTGGGCCTAAGAGACAGGGTCTATAAACGCATGGTATAGGGTATCGTATAGTCGGTCTAGACCGAGTATAAATTTCTTACTTGTTTTAGCTATGTGCTGTTTCAATCTATTACAACATCTTTACTGTTGAAAATTTTACATAATGCCAAAAAATTAAAAAATCAAAAAGAACTACGACGACTGTCGAAAAACGACTACGATTTATAAAATCAGGATGATTATTAGAGTATTCAAAAACAGAAACAGGAAACCGGGTGTTTAGCTTAAAAACCGAGCGGTTTTGAATATTTTATATTTCTGAATACTCCGACAGGCCGGTTTTGTTGTGTCGGTTAATTGGTTTTCTAATGAATGTTTATACCATCCACACCAGTGTGCAGAGGGTATATATAAGTTTGTCATTCCGTTTGTAATAATTAGAAAAAAAATTTTGGACCCCATAAAATATATATATTTGTGATCCTTATAACAACCGGAGTTGATATAGCGATTCCGTCTGTCCGTCTGTGGAAATCACGATGACGGCATCAATCGGGCAGCTAGGGTGCTCGTTGACATAAAAAATAATTCAATAAATTCCTGAAAAGTTTGCTGTTTAAAATCGTCCAAATCGATCGATTAGGGCCCGAGATTTGAATGAAGAACTAAAAAAGTCTTGAAAAAATATAATTTTCTATGTTGTTCTTGTCACGATCACGCCCTGAACAGTGCAGCTACAGTGATCATTTTAAGTGAGAATTATTCAACAAATTCATGGGAAGATTTCTATTTCAAAAATCATTAAAATCGGTGGAACAGGTCCAGGGAAATCTCTGAAAAAGTAAAAAAAAAATGAAAAATATGATGATTCTATATTGTTCTTGTTGTTATTCTAAATATTGTGTTGTTGTCATAGCTGGACTTGTTGTTTTTGTGGTCGTTGTGGTAATAATATAATAAAAACTAAACATTTGTACATTTTTTTATTAACTCTGGTAGAAAAATTTAAAAGTTTCCATTGTTTTGGCATCACTCTAAAAATTTGTTAGATCATTTCTGTTATTACCACGAGCCTGCGTGCAAAATTTCAGACCGAATGGCTCACGGGAAATTGGTTAAAATCGATCCAAAATTCTTTTGACAAGCAGACACTACGAGTTAATATAAAGGGAGTAAAAATTCACCAACGTCTTAAGCAAATAATGCTAAAATACCTAGTTGTTAATAAAAAAAAAATAATGTAAATATAGGAAAAAAAAATTTATGTATAAATTTATTTATAAATTTATATAAACATATTAAATAATACAAATAATATACATATATTATATATGTATATCCATAACAACTGCATGTTAGAAATAAGTCGGTATATTATTTTATTTACATAAAATTCTGCAATATTTTGTTGTGAGGAAAATACATTTCTTTTGCATTAACAGAGTGTCACTTCATTTTGCTCAGCGTGACTATGCCACAGTAGATGGCGCCACAATTTTTGTTTGTTCTAATTAGCTTTGCAATAGTTATTTCTATTTTAACATGAATGTTAATATTTTCAACTGGATATCATACAGAACAATGTTAACAGTATACACGGGCTGGTCTTTTATTTCATACGTATTTTCATTATTCTTTTACAAATATGAACATAAGTTTGGCATATTAACTTTTTGTTGTCTTTACAAAATAGAGTTACCGAGTTCATCAGTGACTTTTTGCTTTCAAAACAATTCTACATAGTTATATAGAATTATTATCCTGCTTTACCTACAAAATATCTGATTGCGATTACATCTAATTTTTAAAAATTGTTTATAATTACTAAAGCATTGTTATACACATATATACAAAATTGCACTTTTTAAATTTTCAATTCAAATTTAATAAGATATCAATTTTAAAAACTGGAATTAAAAATTTCCGATTATAAATTACAATTAATTGAATTTCTGAAAATCATAATAATAATTTTAAATTTAGAAGACATCATTTGCATCTTTAATAATATAAATTTTATTCGTTAAACACAAATTGAAATTCCAAAAAAAACACCAAATACCTATGTTTACATTTAAAAAATTTTTACATTTAAAAAAGATATTGACATTCAGGAGAAATTAATAGCTTTCCAGTATCGCGATTCAGTAACTTCTTTTAACCATAGTCGAATCGGTAAAAAAGAAAATTGCAAAATTATCAGTAAAATTTTTAAACGAAATTCGCTATTGTTAAAGTCAGCTGTTGTTGTTATCTAAACGACAGCCATTTTTGTGTTGTTTATTCAATCAATAAAAACTTAAATTTTTAGGTTGAAATGTCATCATACATAAATAACAAGTAAGAAAATTATAGTCGGTCTAGACCGACTATACGATACCCTATACCATGCGTTTAGAAACCCTATCTCTTAGGCCCAACTAACTGGACATAGAAAATAACCAAAAACCAAATTTGAGTGGGATTTTTATTAATTTTTTTTGGCTTCAGATATGAAAAACTTCATATCGGATGCTATATCTATATGGGGACTAGGTCCAAAAATGGACCGATCCTGATCATGTTTGGTAAAGTCTCTTGTATTTTGCAAAAATATATACAAACAAAATTTGAGAAGAATCAGTGCAATATTTTTGCTTTTTAATGGATTTAAGTGAAGATCGGGAAGCAGCTCTATATGGGGCCAAAGGGACTACTCATTAATAGATGTAATGAACGCATACAAACCCAATTTGAGTAAGATCTATATGACAATTTGGATCTTATGGCAATTTATGTCGATTTCATAGCGGTAATTTGTATGGGGGCTCGGTCTGAACACGGACCGATTCTCTCCAATTTCAATAGTTCATCCCATGGCCGATAAAAGCTTGTATACCAAATTTCGTCAAAATATATTCATATTTGCGACCTGCAGTTTGATTACAAGGTTTACATGGACACACAGACGGACGGACGGACGGACGGACGGACATTGTTAAATCAACTCAAAAAGTGATTCTGATTCGATCGGTATAATTAGAGATGGGTCTAGGTCAAATATTTTTGGTTGTTACAAACAGCAGCACAAAGTCATTATACCCAAACCACATAGTGGTATAGGGTATAAAAATCATAAAATAGTGAAAATATTTTGCTTTAATTAAAAAAACTTTTTTATATAAATAAAAAAATTAAATAGCATATTCAATTCATTATTTAATTTTCAAATAAATACACAGAAATATTAGTAAAAAAATAAAGATATTAAACATAAACATAAAATCATCCTGTCAAACACGAAGTAATTTGTTTTTTTTTTTCTATTCTTCTTTGTGTTTTGACAGCGATGCCACTCGTTTACAATTTAAATAAATAGAAAAATAGATTTGTCGACTGTCGTTAAGATGTATGTACTTAGTGAATCACTTAATAGTTAGTGCAAACAACAATAGCTGTCGATATATTTTGCGATTGTCGGATCGTTGAAATTTACAGAATCACACTACAGAAAACATTGATTTAAATTCAATGAATTTTAGAAAACGTCAAATGATATTTAAGAATTGCGAACATAAAAACTGTTACATAAATAAACGCAATTTGATGAGAATGTTATTTTTTATATATAAATTTTCACAATTTTTTTTGGATGAAAATTTTAAGTTTTCCAGAAAATAAAGAGAACAAACTATTTTATTTAAAATGTTTGGGACATTTGGTTTTTTGCGTTTGGCATCCCTAATTTGAATATTTATTATTATAAATTTATTCTCTATGTGTTCCAAATATGGCATTATTTTAATAAAAAAATTGAGAGAGTTTTTTTTTTGGTTATTATTTTGTTACTCCATCCGACCTATATGGCCACAATGAAGAAATATTTGGCCAGTTAAAAGAAACTATATAGCCATCTCCAATTAGCACGATTTAGTGCATATAGCCACCCTACACAACCATTACCAATGGAGGTTAGAGCGAGCTATTTAATTAGCAAAAACTAAATTAAACGAGAAGTTATGTCATATAACCGGAAACGCATGCATATAGGTATATAACCTAAATGCATGCCGATCAGCAACTACGATGAAAAGACGAAAACCAACCCAAAGAATTTGCTGAAATAATTTGGTATTAAGTTTAACAAATTGTTTACTTTTTCATTTACATTTATTATCAAGACTCAAACCGAGGTGGAGGGTAGCAAAGTTTCGGCACAGCCGAATTTAACGCTCTTACTTGTTTTCTTTTAATTTTTGAGGTAATAGCATATTGGTACTTGGATAAAAATTATATTAATTGAACAACAAATAAATAAGTATATATTTTGTTTGATTTTTTTATATAAAAATTTGATTTCTGGTCAAAAATGTGGAATATGAATTTTTCTTATCTTATATATTAAAATAATTTATGAAAACTAAAGTCAGCCCGTCTGGCCGTTCTATCCGGCCAATTTCCTTAATTTTTTTTTTAATGAAAGTTATTTAGGCACAGATATGTCATCAAGCATTGGAATTTACCTTACTTAAGTTATACTTTTTCCAAGATTTTTTCAATATTTTCCTTCATTCAAACCTCTATAACTAGATTTCTAATTAACGTAGGCTGTTGACATAAGTCTAAGAACAGTCAGTGGATCAAACTCTTTTGAGTTATTAACTGCTTAAATTCGTTGGGTGTGAGGAAAGTTATGCGTGGACAATCAACTTTACTTTTACTGTACGTAACTTCTCTTGGCATATTTTGGCATTACTGTACGTTAACTTCTCTTGCAAATTTTGGTATTATATTATAAAAAATTTTGGTATTATATTATTATAAAAATTAATATAATATAATATAATGCTGCGGAGCAGCACGGGTCCTCTAGTAAATATTTAATTTAGTAAAAAATGTATATGATTCAATATTTGCTCTAAATAGCACGCGGTAAACTGAAAGTTCAAAGGTTCTCGCTATATTAAGTGCTAATTTTATTCGGAGATTATCTAAATTAGTAATAATTGAAAGATTTATATCATTTAAAAATAGCTCACCTCTTAGAGCTTTCGAACTTTGTTCACGTTTTTTTTTAGAATAGTAACTACAAAAGTGTTTCTGTTTCTGCATATTCACGTTTCGCAGGTACTTCGTTTTTTCAAATAGTATATGTATATTACTTCATGAAAAAGTATTTTTTAAGAATGGTACTATTTAAGAAAAGGTTATTTTGCAATAGAATTCTCTTATAGTACAACTGTCGCTTCAAAGGTTCTCCTTATATGAAGTGCTAATTATATTCGGAGATCCTTTAAATAAGTAATATTCTCCAAAAAAAATATGAAATAATCATTAACAAAAAATTGCTTATCTCTTAGAGCTTTCGAACTTTGTCCACGTTTTTATACCCTATACCACTATGTGGTTTGGGTATAATGACTTTGTGCTGCTGTTTGTAACAACCAAAAATATTTGACCTAGACCCATCTTTAATTATACCGATCGAATCAGAATCACTTTCTGAGTTGATTTAACAATGTCCGTCCGTCCGTCCGTCCGTCCGTCCGTCCGTCCGTCCGTCCGTCCGTCTGTGTGTCCATGTAAAGCTTGTAATCAAACTGCAGGTCGCAAATATGAATATATTTTGATGAAATTTGGTATATAAGCTTTTATCGGCCATGGGATGAACGCTATTGAAATTGGTGAGAATCGGTCCATGTTCAGACCTAGCCCCCATACAAATTACCCATATGAAATCGACATAAATTGCCATAAGATCCAAATTGTCATATAGATCTTACTCAAATTGGGTTTGTATGCGTTCATTAGATCCACTAATGAGTAATCCAAAAATGATCCCTTTGACCCCATATAGAGCTGCTTCCCGATCTTCACTTAAATCTATTAAAAAACAAAAATATTGCACTGATTCTTCTCAAATTTTGTTTGTACATATTTTTGCAAAATACAAGAGACTTTACCAAACATGATCAGGATCGGTCCATTTTTGGACCTAGTCCCTTTATAGATATATCATCCGATATGAACTTTTTCATATCTGCAGCCAAAAAAATTAATAAAAATCCCACTCAAATTTGGTTTTTGCTTATTTTCAATGTCCAGTTAGTTGGGCCTAAGAGATAGGGTTTCTAAACGCATGGTATAGGGTATCGTATAGTCGGTCTAGACCGACTATAATTTTCTTACTTGTTTTATTTTATAATAGTTACTGCAAAAGTGTTTATGTTTCTGTACATTCACGTTGCTCAGAGTACTTTGTTTTTACGGCAATATTGTACATACATATATGCCATATACTTCATGAAAAATTATTTTTTAAGAATAGTACTATTTAAGAAAAGATTATTTTGCAATTGATAGTGATTTCAGCAAAAAATAAAAATTTTTAAGAAAACAGGTAATTCTTTAAGAACAATTATTTTTTTAAGTAAACTTTTTTATGAGAACGTACTTTTTGTGAAAAGGAAATTTTTTAGGAAAGGGTATTTGTTATAAGAAAAACAATGCACCCACACACAGAATCAACAGTTTCAAATTACAGGTAGCAAATATATATACATATGACATAAAAATAAAAAAATCATAATCACTTTTCTTCAATAATATACATACATACATATGTATACAGTAGTTTCCGCTTAATTGATCCCCGCATAATTGATTTACCCGCTTAATTTATTCTAAAAAAGAGCAATGAGAAATATCAATATAATGTTCGTGGAAAAAATCCCGTTTAAATGAGTTCCGTTTAATTGCGGTACCCTTTTAAATGACTTAAAAATATCAACCCTTTTCGGAAATCAAATACAAAACTGCCGGTTAATTGCTATTTGAAAATTTCCACAAATGATAATTAGTATATATCCAAAAAAAGTATATGGCAACACCGAAAATCATATGCTTTTATTTATCCTTTACTTGAATAAAAAGTGTGTTAGAAGTTTTTGTGAAAAATGAGTGGAAGAAAACACACCAATTTAAACATTAAGCAAAAATTAATTGTTATTGCTGAAGCTGAAAAACTTGGAAAGGATGAACTTTGCGCAAAATATAAGTGCTCTAAGGCCACCATAAATAGAATTTTAATAAATAAAGACACAATTCTAGAAAAGTCAAAGACTTTTAAGTGGTCAACCAAAAGAGAGAGAGCCGGTGCGTGCGCAAATGTGGAGAAAGCCCTTTCATTTTGGTTCAAACAAATGCGTGAATCTGGTGACCTGATTTCACGCAACATGAAATTAGATTTCAATCCCAGTTGTGGTTGGCTTCATCGTTGGCAGAAAAGAGAAGGCATAACACTAAGAAAAATTCAAGGAGAAGGTGCATCCGCTGATATTGATGCCGCAAATATTTTCTTTGATACGGTTTTGCCGAGTTTGATTTCGAAATATGAGCCTACAGATATATTTAACGCTGATGAAAGCGATTTATTTTTCCGAGCTTTGCCTAATTCAACTTTAAGCAAAAAAAGGGGACCAAGCACGAGGCTTTAAAAGTTCAAAAGAACGATTGACATTACTTTTTATTTGTAACGTAACCGGTGATTATAAAAAAGTTACTGTCATTGGTAAGTCAAAAAATCCACGGTGTTTCAAAAACAAAATATTGCCTCTTGAGTATTACTCCCAAAACAAAGCTTGGATGACTCAAGATTTATGGCATAAAATTTTGCTTTCCCTTGATGCTGAAATGGAAAAACAAGGACGCAAAATAATATTGGTCGTTGATAATGCATCTTCTCATAAGACATCAGCAGTTCTAGCAAACATTAACTTGCAATATTTACCAGCTAATACAACATCAATAGCGCAACCCCTAGATCAGGGTATTATTCACTGTTTTAAATCTTACTACCGACAAAATATTGTACGCAAACAAATTTCTGCAATAGAAAGTGGAAGAACTATGGGAGATTTCGTGAAAAACTTAAGCATTTCATGCATATCATCAAAAATTCTTGGTGGCTTGTTAAACCTGCTACTATTACCAACTGTTTCAAAAAGGTAATTTTGCATTAATTTAAAGCGTTACTACACACATACAATAACTAAATATGTACCCTTTCAAAATCTTAAAATTTTAGGCAAAGTTATTTTCCTCCACCCATGCCGATTTAGAAGACGATATTGTGGAACTCTGCATTGATGTTGAAAACCAAGGTGAATTTGAAAATTACGTCCGCTGCACGATAACTTGCAATGCTGTGGACAACTTACAGATCAGGAGATAATCAAAGAAATCGACAATGTTTTGACTTCAGAGTCTTCCGAAGATGAAGAAAACGAGGAAATTGTTATCAATCCTCCTTCAAATAAAGAAGCATTGGCTTGTCTTAATATCCTTCGGGAATATTTCTTACCAAATAATAATTTTTCAAATGAACTTGATAATATGGAAAAAAATATTATCGAACACTGTTACAAAACACAAATTCAGACGGTGATGACAGATTTTTTCAAACATATTTAGTTATGTATTTATGTACATGGTATAGTAGATTTAGCATGAACTCATACATACATGCATATTTGATCTCATTTTTTATATGCTATTTATGATATTTTAGTTCCTTTTTAACCATTGTACATTGAACGTACCTGATTTCTTTTTTGTTTCTTTTTAATAAATTATTTGAATTTTAACAATTTGCAATATGTAATGCATTTCATTTTTTATATATACATACATACGTGCATAATCATTTCAGTCTTTGTTTTATTGATCATGAAGCTACTTAATTAAACGCGTTTCTTTTAATTGCGTCCGTGAATCAATTAACAGAGTATCGGGTAAATGTTTTTCCCGCTTAATTGCTACAAAAACCATGCATTTTAGGAAAACCAATTAAGCGGAAATTACTGTTTACTCAAAATAATTTATAATTTAACACTTACAGTAATGTCACTGTCACATTTTCCATACAAATCGCTTCTCGTATAGCGAACACTGGCTATAACAAACTTTTCACTTTAATAAACAATTTTTTTTTTCCATATCAGAATTTTCGTATATTTGATATATTTAAAAAAATTTAATTTCAAATGTTTTTAAAATTTCTTTAAAAAAATTGGCAAATCAACGCTTTCAAAAACAAAAACAAAAAAAAAAAACATTCGAAAAAACAGTTGTGAGAAATGCAAAACAAAAACTTCGATTTTCAAATGAAGTTTTGTAAAAGGTACTTTTATGTACCTATATTTTCGTAAAAGTTTGCCAGTAGCTAACCTTTGCTTTATACTTTCTGCTTCTATACATAAGGAGTTTTTAATACTATATGAAATTAAAACAAGTAAGAAAATTATAGTCGGTCTAGACCGACTATACGATACCCTATACCATGCGTTTAGAAACCCTATCTCTTAGGCCCAACTAACTGGACATTGAAAATAAGCAAAAACCAAATTTGAGTGGGATTTTTATTAATTTTTTTGGCTGCAGATATGAAAAAGTTCATATCGGATGCTATATCTATAAAGGGCCTAGGTCCAAAAATGGACCGATCCTGATCATGTTTGGTAAAGTCTCTTGTATTTTGCAAAAATATGTACAAACAAAATTTGAGAAGAATCAGTGCAATATTTTTGTTTTTTAATAGATTTAAGTGAAGATCGGGAAGCAGCTCTATATGGGGTCAAAGGGATCATTTTTGGACTACTCATTAGTGGATGTAATGAACGCATACAAACCCAATTTGAGTAAGATCTATATGACAATTTGGATCTTATGGCAATTTATGACGATTTCTTATGGGTAATTTGTATGGGGGCTAGGTCTGAACATGGACCGATTCTCACCAATTTCAATAGCGTTCATCCCATGGCCGATAAAAGCTTATATACCAAATTTCATCAAAATACATTCATATTTGCGACCTGCAGTTTGATTACAAGCTTTACATGGACACACAGACGGACGGACGGACGGACGGACGGACGGACGGACGGACGGACATTGTTAAATCAACTCAGAAAGTGATTCTGATTCGATCGGTATAATTAAAGATGGGTCTAGGTCAAATATTTTTGGTTGTTACAAACAGCAGCACAAAGTCATTATACCCAAACCACATAGTGGTATAGGGTATAAAAAGTATTTTATTTTGATAGACAAACTATTAATATTTATACCCTATACCACTATGTGGTTTGGGTATAATGACTTTGTGCTGCTGTTTGTAACAACCAAAAATATTTGACCTAGACCCATCTTTAATTATACCGATCGAATCAGAATCACTTTCTGAGTTGATTTAACAATGTCCGTCCGTCCGTCCGTCCGTCCGTCCGTCTGTGTGTCCATGTAAAGCTTGTAATCAAACTGCAGGTCGCAAATATGAATGTATTTTGATGAAATTTGGTATATAAGCTTTTATCGGCCATGGGATGAACGCTATTGAAATTGGTGAGAATCGGTCCATGTTCAGACCTAGCCCCCATACAAATTACCCATATGAAATCGACATAAATTGCCATAAGATCCAAATTGTCATATAGATATTACTCAAATTGGGTTTGTATGCGTTCATTACATCCACTAATGAGTAGTCCAAAAATGATCCCTTTGACCCCATATAGAGCTGCTTCCCGATCTTCACTTAAATCTATTAAAAAACAAAAATATTGAACTGATTCTTCTCAAATTTTGTTTGTACATATTTTTGCAAAATACAAGAGACTTTACCAAACATGATCAGGATCGGTCCATTTTTGGACCTAGTCCCTTTATAGATATAGCATCCGATATGAATTTTTTCATATCTGCAGCCAAAAAAATTAATAAAAATCCCACTCAAATTTGGTTTTTGCTTATTTTCAATGTCCAGTTAGTTGGGCCTAAGAGATAGGGTTTCTAAACGCATGGTATAGGGTATCGTATAGTCGGTCTAGACCGACTATAATTTTCTTACTTGTTTTTTAATAATTTGATTTATGTTTTATAACTTTTTGAAATGCATCAAAACAAATAAACTTATTCAATTTAAAAAAGTTTTTTAACCTTTCGGACAAAACAAAAAAATTCTTTGGTTATAACGAACTAATTTGGCCAGTCCCGCCGAGTAACCCAACTCCATTTTATTGTAGGAAAAATAGAATAGCATAGAAAAAAAAATAGAGCAAGGTTCCTAAAAGTTTCTTAAGGAAGTGCCAACACCAGAAGAGAAAAAAATATATATATTTCATCATACATATAAACTGAAAAAAGCGAACTACTTTTAAGCGTATTAGTTTTACTTCAAAAACAAACTTATTATTCCAAATCGCCTTTAATTCTTCCATGATAATTTCAATAAATTATTCATTTCAAAATCTCATATATATTTACGTAATTTATGTTTGTCTAAATTTTTTTGAAAGCAAATTATGGAAAAATTAATATTATGAGTGAAAAAAAAAAATATTTTCCCACCTCTCTTCTGAAATTACAATGTAATTTATTTATGCAAAGATAGAATAATTTAAATTTTAAACTTAAAATTGCACCATTTTTATACCCTCCACTCCAGTGTGCAGTGGGTATATATAAGTTTGTCATTCCGTTTGTAATAATTAAAAAAAAATTTTGGACCCCATAAAATATATATATTTGTGATCCTTATAACAACCGGAGTTGATATAGCGATGTGCGTCTGTCCGTCTGTGGAAATCACGATGACGGCATCAATCGGGCAGCTAGGGTGCTCGTTGGCATAAAAAACGATTTGTGAACATCCTGAGAAGTTTCCTATTTAAAATCGTCCAAGTCGGTCGATTAGGACCCGAGATTTGAATGAAGAACTAAAAAAGTCTTGAAAAAATATAATTTTCTATGTTGTTCTTGTCACGATCACGCCCTCAATAGGATAGCTAGGGTGATCATTTTTAGTGAGAATGATTCACCAAATTCATGGGAAGATTTCTATTTCAAAAATCATTAAAATCGGTGGAACAGGTCCAGGGAAATCTCTGAAAAATTAAAAAAAAATTAAAAACATGATGTTTCTATATTGTTCTTGTTGTTTTCTAAATCTTGCATTGTTGTCATAGCTGGACTTGTTGTTTTTGTGATCGTTGTGGTAGTAATATAATAAAAACAAACCCTTTGTACATTTTTTATCAACTCTGGTAGAAAAATTTAAAAGTTTCCATTGTTTTGGCATTACTAAAAAAATTTGTTAGATCATTTCTGTCATTGCCACGAGCCTGCCTGCAAAATTTCAGATCGATTGGGTCACGGGAAAGTGGTTAAAATCGATCCAAAATTTGTTCGACAAGCAGACACTACGAGTAAAAATTCACCAACATCTAAAGCAAGTAATGCTAAAATACGTAGTTGTTAATAAAAAAAAAAACAATGTAAATTTAGCAAAAAAAAATGTATTTATTAATTTATTTAAAGAGAAAAACACAAAAATAACGTTTGATGTTGTATTTTTTGTGTGTAATATTTACACATCCATACATGCACATATTAAATAATACAAATAATATACATACATATATTATATATATGTATGTATGTATATACATAGTAACTGCATGTTAGAAATAGATCGGGATATTATATTATTTACATAAAATTCTGCAATATTTTGTTGTGGGGAAAATACATTTCTTTTGCATTAACAGAGTGTCACTTCCTTTTGCTCAGCGTGACTATGCCGCAGTAGATGGCGCCACAATTTTTGTTCTAATTAGCTTTGCAATAGTTATTTCTATTTTAACATGAATGTCAATATTTTCAACTAGATATCATACAGAACAACTTTAAGAGTATACACGGGATGGTCTTTTATTTCATACGCTTTTTCATTATTCTTCTACAAATATGGCATGTTAACTTTGTGTTGTTTATAAAATAGAGTTACCGAGTTCATCAATGAGTTTTTTGCTTTCAAAACAGTTCTACATAGTTATATAGAACTATTATTCTGCTTTACCTACAAAATATCTGATTGCGATTACGTCTAATTTTTAAAAATTGTTTATAATTACTAAAGCATTATCATTCACATAAATACAAAATTGCACTTCTTAAATTTTTCATTCAAATTTAAGGAAATATCAATTCTAAAAACTGGAATTAAAATTTCCAATTATAAATTAGAAAATATTAATTGAATTTCAGAAAATCATATCAAAACGTTGGAAATAATAATTTTAAATTTAGAAGACATCAATTGCAACTTTAATATATAAATTTTATTCGTTAAACAAATTGAAATTCCAAAAAAAACACCAAATATGTTTACATTTAAAAAATGTTTACATTTAAAAAAATATTGCCATTCAGGAGAAATTAATAACTTTTCAGTACCGCGATTCAGTAACTTCTTTTAACGATAGACGAATCGTTAAAAAAAGAAAATTGCAAAATTATCAGTAAAATTTGTAAACGATATTCGGTATTGTTAAAGTCAGCTGTTGTTGTTATCTAAACGACAACCATTTTTGTGTTGTTTATTCAATCGATAAAACTTAAATTTTTAGGTTGAAATATCGTCATACATAAATAAAAATCATAAAATAGTGAAAATATTTTGCTTTTATTAAAAAAGTTTTTTATATAAATAAAAAAATTAAATAGCATATTCAATTCATTATTTCATTTTCAAATAAATAAACAGAAATATTAGTAAACAAAATAAAGATATTAAACATAAACATAAAATCATCCTGTCAAACACGAAGTAATTTGTTTTTTTCTATTCTTTGTGTTTTTCGCTTATTTTGACAGAGATGCCACTCGTTTACAATTTAAATAAATAGAAAAATAGATTTGTCGACTGTCGTTAAGATGTATGTACTTAGTGAATCACTTAATCAGTGCAAACAACAATAGCTGTCGATATAGTTTGCGATTGTCGGATCGTTGAAATTTATAGAATCGCACTACAGAAAACATTAATTTAAATTCAATGAATTTTAGAAAACCTCAAATGATATTTAATAATTGCTAACATAAAAATTGTTACATAAATAAACGCAATTTGATGAGAATGGTATTTATGTATATGTAAATTTTCACAATTTTTTTTGGATGAAAATTTGAAGTTTTTCAGAAAATAAAGATAACAAATTATTTTATTTAAAATGTTTGGGACTTTTGGTTTTTTGCGTTTGGCGTCCCTAATTTGATTATTTATTATTATAAATTTATTCTCTATGTTTTCAAAATATGGCAATATTTTAATAAAAAAAGTTGAGAGAGTTTTTTTTTTGGTTATTATTTTGTTACTCGATCCGACCTATATGGCCACAATGAAGAAATATTTGGCCAGTTAAAAAAAAACTATACAGCCATCTCCAATTAGCACGATTTAATGCATATAGCCACCCTACACAACCATTACCTTTGCGATGGAGGTTAGGGCGAGCTATTTAATTAGCAAAAACTAAATTAAACGCAAAGTTAAGTCATATAACCGGAAACGCATGTATATAGTATATAACCTAAGTGCATGCCGATCAGCAACCACAATGACCAAAAAGCAAACACCGAAATAAGTCCGAAATAATAGAAAAGACAAAAACCAACCCAAAGAATTTGCTGAAATAATTTGGTGTTAAGTTTAACAAATTGTTTACTTTTTCCAATATTTTGTTTACATTTATTATCAATACTCAAACCGAGGTGGAGGGTATCAAAGATTCGGCACAGCCGAATTTAACACTCTTACTTGTTTCAAGTGCTTTTCAATACAGAGCTTTAAACGAAATTTGTATTTGTATTTATTTATTAAATGCGATTTTCCTTTACAACAAGACACAGTATCCTTTAAATTACAGTAATGGAATCAGATAAGTTATTCACTATATATTTAATATCAGTAACTCTTTATCTAAATTTAAAATATTATAAATTACAATTAAAAAACATTAAAAAAATCAAATAAAATCAATTAAAGTATTGGTATAGTAATTTTCTAAACCCTATTGCGTTGCTTGTATTTTGCATGACATTAGGAAGCTGATTCCAGAGACGAATAGTTAGAATAAAAAATTGACATTCAGAGGAATGGTCCCGGTATTTAAATTGAATTATTCGATTCCCTCTGGAAGATCTTGCGAACTTTAATCGTTCAAAAAGATATTTTGGAGCCTTTGTTATAATAATTTTATGTAGGAATATAATGTTCTTGAATTTAATATAGTTGTCAAATGATATGTGTAAGACATGACATGAGTATTAGGACACATGATCAAATTTTCTTAATCCAAAGATATAGCGAATAATGTTGTTGAAAGTTGCAGTAAATTTTCTGTTATACCTAGAGTTGCAACCTGTGAAAACCTCAGATGCATATAGTAATGTTGGTAAAAGATATGTTTTAGCAAGTAGCAATCTTATTTTCTGTGGAGTAAAGTGCTGTGTTAACCATAAACTTCTAATCATACTATAAATTCTGCCACAGGATTGATTAATATGATCTGACCAAGTCAGAGTTCCATTAACCACAACTCCGAGATTTCGTACAGAGTCCACGATATCAATTTAAGAGCCCCCAAGGAAGACATTAATCTCATTCTCCAAATGCATCACTTTCTTCTTTATTATAATACACTTAGATTTATTTGGATTAAGTCGTAGACCATTTGCCGTTGCCCAATTTAGAATACGTTTGAGATCATAATTTAGTTCTTGAGTTTTGGAAATAATTGAATCCTTGGTACTACTTAAATATAGCTGAATGTCATCAGCGTACATCTGAACCTTAGAGAATTTAATTTGTTGTGGAAGATCATTGGCATATATCGAATAAAGTAGTGGTCCAAGGATTGAACCCTGTGGTACCCCTCTTATAACTTGCAGTGAGTTTGATATGGAGCTACCATTAGCAACAGATTGGGATCTGTTTGTGAGATATGAAAACATGAGTCTAACTGCTAATGTAGAAAAGTTAAAAAACCTCTTCAGTTTGAGGCATAAAATTGAGTGGTGCACCGTGTCAAATGCCTTTGAGTCATCCAATAGAACCAAAAAAGATATTTTTCCATCATCCATGTTACTTCTTAACTCCTCAACTACATCAGATAAAGCTGTTATACAGCTATGTTGTGGCCTGAAACCAGATTGACGCTCTGTAAGTAAGTTGTTGTCGTTTAAATACCTAAAGATTTGTCTGTGTAAAAGGTGCTCGAAAACTTTTGAGAGATATGGAAGAATTGCAATCGGGCGGTATTCGTTACCCGTTTTTGGTATTGGTATAATTTTGGCATGTTTCCACTCCATTGGAAAGATGCTAGTAGTGATTATGGAGTTAAACAAGTACATTATGAAACGGAAAATCCATGGTAAAATAATTTTTATAAATCTGGGGTGTATATTATCAAGGCCCACTACATTCGATTTAATAGCATTGAAACTTTCAACTACCTCTGTTAGTGTTACACATTGAAAGTTAAATTTGGGAATGTTTAAATTATTACAGGGAAAATCATCATAAAATTCGTTATTTACGGCTGGTAGAGGAATATTTAAAAAAGCTTTATTTGGCGCATTAATGTCAACATTCATTGATTGATTAATTGTCTTATTTATTCCAATTTCGCGTATTTGTTTCCAGGTTTTTTTTACTTCCAATAGCTGTATTAAATTTATTAAAATAATAGGAAGACTTATCATGCCTTATTTTGGAAACAAATCATACGTTGGACAACAACAAAATCCACATTGAAGATCTCTTTTTTCTCAAATATTTACCCAAAAAGCATACTCTTTGGTACCAGAGAACCTGAAAAGTTTAGTTTGATAAAAGAAGTATTTATGCATATCGGATGACGTTAAATAAGAAGAAAAATCGAAGCATAGCTATTCGCTACAAAAATAAAAAATATGTTTAAAATTTCATTCGTTACTTTTTTTGCAGAATTTTTTCATTGATCAACAAAGGGAAATTATTCCATATGTGCTGCCAATTTTGACGATTTGTCGTAATTTCGAAGATCTTTTAATTTGTTAAAATGATTTGTTAAATTTGTTAAAATTATAGGTATGATTGAAGATTTTTAATTTTCAAGGATTAACAATAAATAGGTTGTTTATCGAAAATAGTTTTATTTCAGTGATAGTTTTTATTCAGTGTAAATGTAAATTACAAAATATGTATAACTAGATATAATTCTGGGTCAAGTCGTTTCTAAATGGAAATACCTTGAATAGCATCTCCATTTAAGATTTAAATTTTAATTACGGCGTTAAACCTATATTATATGTTTCAGCTATAGATAAATATCATTAAAATTATTAAGTTGATTGCTGTGTTAAATTTTTTTCGTTGAAATTTCATTACTAATACATTTTTATAACTATATAGAAATAACCAATGCTGTAATAATATTCGTAATAAGAATGATATAAATAAATTTTATTGTGTTCTTTTGTAATATTTTTCCGAGTTTTATAAGCGGTAAAATTAATTTTTAAATCGTTTTCTAGAAAATTTCTTGTTTTAAAAATGACGATTTTGGCGATTTACTTTCAAAAATTGTCGGTTTTCAGAAGAATTTATTAGCAGCACTGGTCGGTAACAAAGAAGAGAGAAAATTGTGTGTAGGTTTGTAAAAAATGAGAAATATTAAATTTTGTTTGTGTATTTCGCATAGCATAGTTGGGAGTGCTATGTGTGTGTATTATTTATGCGTTACAGAATCAGTCAGTCTCTCAGTCAGTCAGTCAGTCAGTGAGTCAGGGATCAGCGTAAATATCTTTAAGCAAGATAAGCATACAACAAATTTGAGTGGCATTGTTATTAACTTTTTTGCCTTTGAATATTATAAACTTTATATCGGATGCTATATCGGACTAGGTCGAAAAATGGACCGATACTGACCATATTTGGTAAGGTCACTTATTTTTTTTTTTTTTTTTTGCAAAAATATACAAATACCAAATTTGAGAAAAATCTGTGCAATATTTATACCCTATACCACTATGTGGTTTGGGTATAATGACTTTGTGCTGCTGTTTGTAACAACCAAAAATATTTGACCTAGACCCATCTTTAATTATACCGATCGAATCAGAATCACTTTCTGAGTTGATTTAACAATGTCCGTCCGTCCGTCCGTCCGTCCGTCCGTCTGTGTGTCCATGTAAAGCTTGTAATCAAACTGCAGGTCGCAAATATGAATATATTTTGATGAAATTTGGTATATAAGCTTTTATCGGCCATGGGATGAACGCTATTGAAATTGGTGAGAATCGGTCCATGTTCAGACCTAGCCCCCATACAAATTACCCATATGAAATCGACATAAATTGCCATAAGATCCAAATTGTCATATAGATCTTACTCAAATTGGGTTTGTATGTGTTCATTACATCCACTAATGAGTAGTCCAAAAATGATCCCTTTGACCCCATATAGAGCTGATTCCCGATCTTCACTTAAATCTATTAAAAAACAAAAATATTGCACTGATTCTTCTCAAATTTTGTTTGTACATATTTTTGCAAAATACAAGAGACTTTACCAAACATGATCAGGATCGGTCCATTTTTGGACCTAGTCCCTTTATAGATATAGCATCCGATATGAACTTTTTCATATCTGCAGCCAAAAAATTTAATAAAAATCCCACTCAAATTTGGTTTATGCTTATTTTCTATATCGAAGTAGTTGGACCGAAAGATAGGGTCTCTAAACCATGGTATAGGGTATCATATAGTCGGTCTAGACCGACTATAATTTTCTTACTTGTTTTGTGTTATGATAGAGGCTAAAAATTAGAATTGTAATTATATGATAATTTGGATCTTATAGCAATTTAAGTCGATTTCATAGGGGTCATTTGAATGGCGACTAGGACTGAATATGCACCGATTTCAGCCAATTTCAATAGCGTTCATGATATGTATATACCAAATTTCATGCAAATATATTCATATTTGTTAAGTTTACTTGGACGACTAGACGGACACCGCTAAATCGACTAGGTCAAATATTTTTGGTAGTTACAAACAAAATGTAAACTTTGTAATCAAACTACAGGTCACAAATATGAATATATTTTGATATAATTTGGTATGTAAGCTTCTACCGAGCGAATCAGAATCACTAACTGGTTCGATTTAACGATGTCCGTCCGTCCGTCTGTTGGTCCATGTAAATTTTGTAATCAAACTGCAGGTCGCAAATATGAATATATTTTGATGAAATTTGGTACATAAGCTTTTATCGGCCATGGGATAAACGCTATTGAAATTGGTGAAAATTGGTCCATGTTCAGACCTAGTCCCCGTACAAATGCCCCTATGAAATTGACATAAATTGCCATAAGATCCAAACTATCACATAGATCTTAGTCAAATGGGGTTTGTATGTGTTTATTGTATCCATTAATCAGTAGTCCAAAAATTATCCCTATGGGACAACTCTTAGTCATAGGCCCCATATAGAGCTGCTTCCCGATCTTCACTTAAATCTATCAAAAAAACAAAAATATTGCACTGATTCTTCTCAAATTTTGTTTGTATATATTTTTGCAAAATACAAGAGACTTTACCAAACATAGTCAGGATCGGTCCATTTTTGGGCCTAGTCCCCATATAGATATAGCATTCGATATGAACTTTTTCATATCCGCAGCCAAAAAAAATAATAATAATCCCACTCAAATTTGGTTTATGCTTATTTTCTATGTCCAGTTAGGTGGGCCTAAGAGATAGGGTCTCTAAACGCATGGTATAGGGTATCACATAGTCGGTCTAGACCGATTATAATTTTCTTACTTGTTTTTCTAAATATAAGTGACTTTACCAAATATGGTCAGGATCGGTCCATTTTTCGACCTAGTTCCCATATAAATATAGCATTCGATATGAACTTTTTCATATCTGCAGCCAAAAAAATTAATAACAACGCCACTCAAATTTGGTTTATGCTTATTTCCAAATTCGTTGGAGCGAAGAGATAGGGTCTCTAAACCATGGTATAGGATATCGTATATAATTATAATAACTATAATTTTCTTAGTTGTTTTCTATATGGTTTGATTATTATTTTCGAGGTTCACCTGAAATCATATAAAAGCATGTCTTTCAAATTTTTGGATTTATGATTGTTAACATTAATAAATCTTTTTGAGTGTGGGTCTTTTTTCTCATAACATTTCGATATTGCATTAATTCAGCTTTCTTTTTGATATTAAGTCGGTTGTGAATGAATATCGTAAAACGTTAATAAAATGTATGTATTTTTCTGCTTCTGTCTTGGAAACGAATAATACTTTTACCAGCAGATGGTACATAGTCTTTTACGGTAAACCAGTCCATTCTCTTCACACCAGTTTTCCTATAGAAAATGGTCAACTTGGTATCATAAACTGTAGTAACTTTAAACCGATGTGAGAATATCAATACATGTATGTAAAGACTTTTTGCTAGTTTATAGTTTATATGCCACTATATATTATTATGGTTAAATAAAATGTAATGTCTGTTAGTAACCATAATTAAAGTGGTCTAAGTTTCATGTTACATTAATTGAAAAGTTTTTAAAACCAAAAAATAAATGTAGTGAATTATTTCATTAAAGATCTTAAGACCGAGTTTTTGTTTTTGTTAAAGTCCAGCTCTTTAATGCTTTAGTTAAATAGTTTGAATGATATTAACTGACATTCTTAAAACTCGACCTTAATTTAAAACAAGTAAGAGTGTTAAATTCGGCTGTCCCGAATCTTTGATATCCTCCACCTCGGTTTGAGGCTTGATAATATATGTAAATGAAAAAGTAAACACTTTGTTAAACTTAATACCAAATTATTTCAGCAAATTCTTTGGGTTGGTTTTCGTCTTTTCTATTATTTCGGATTTATTTCGGTGTTTGCGTTTTGGTCATCGTGGTTGCTGATCGGCATGCATTTAGGTTATATACCTATATGCATGCGTTTCCGGTTATATGACATAACTTCTCGTTTAATTTAGTTTTTGCTAATTAAATAGCTCGCCCTAACCTCCATTGCAAAGGTAATGGTTGTGTAGGGCGGCTATATGCATTAAATCGTGCTAATTGGAGATGGCTGTATAGTATCTTTTAACTGGCCAAATATTTCTTCATTGCGGCCATATAGGTCGGATGGAGTAACAAAATAATAACCAAAAAAAAAACTCTCTCAACTTTTTGATTAAAATATTGCCATATTTGGAAAACATAGAGAATAAATTTATAATAATAATAAATAATCAAATAAGGGATGCCAAGCGCAAAAAACCAAATGTCCCAAACATTTTAAATAAAATAATTTGTTCTCTTCATTTTCTGAAAAACTTCAAATTTTCATCTAAAAAAAATTGTGAAAATTTATATATAAAAAATAACAAATTGCGTTTATTTATGTAACAGTTTTTATGTTCGCAATTCTTAAATATCATTTGACGTTTTCTAAAATTCATTGAATATAAATTAATGTTTTCTGTAGTGTGATTCTGTAAATTTCAACGATCCGACAATCGCAAAATATATCGACAGCTATTGTTGTTTGCACTAAGGATTAAGTGATTCACTAAGTACATACATCTTAACGACAGTCGACAAATCTATTTATCTATTTATTTAAATTGTAAACGAGTGGCATCTCTGTCAAAATAAGCGAAAAACACAAAGAAGAATAAAAAAAAAAACAAATTACTTCGTGTTCGACAGGATGATTTTATGTTTATGTTTAATATCTTTATTTTTTTACTAATATTTCTGTGTATTTATTTGAAAATGAAATAATGAATTGAATATGCTATTTAATTTTTTTATTTATATAAAAAAGTTTTTTAATAAAAGCTAAATATTTTCACTATTTTATGATTTTTATTTATGTATGCCGACATTTCAACCTAAAAATTTAAGTTTTTATCGATTGAATAAACAACACAAAAATGGTTGTCGTTTAGATAACAACAACATCTGAGTTTAACAATAGCGAATATCGTTTAAAAATTTTAGTGATAATTTTGCTGTTTTCTTTTTTTTAACGATTCGACTAACGTTAAAAGAAGTTACTGAATCGCGGTACTGAAAAGCTATTAATTTCTCCTGAATGTCAATATTTTTTTAAATGTAAAAATTTTTTAAATGTAAACATAGGTATTTGGTGTTTTTGTTTTGGAATTTCAATTTGTGTTTAACGAATAAAATTTATATATTAAAGATGCAATTGATGTCTTCTAAATTTAAAATTATAATTTCCGACGTTTTGGTATGATTTTCTGAAATTCAATTAATTGTAAGTTATAATTGGAAATTTTTAATTCCAGTTTTTAGAATTGATATTTTCTTAAATTTGAATGGAAAATTTAAAAAGTGCAATCTTGTATTTATGTGAATAATAATGGTTTAGCAATTATAAACAATTTTTAAAAATTAGATGTAATCGCAATCAGAAATTTTGTAGGTAAAGCAGAATAATAATTCTATATAACTAGGTAGAACTGTTTTGAAAGCAAAAAACTCATTGATGAACTCGGTAACTCTATTTTGGAAAGACAACAAAAAGTTAATATGCCAAACTTATGTTCATATTTGTAAAAGAATAATGAAAAAACGTATGAAATAAAAGACCAGCCCGTGTATACTCTTAACATTGTTCTGTATGATATCTAGCTGAAAATATTAACATTCATGTTAAAATAGAAATAACTACTGCAAAGCTAATTAGAACAAACAAAAATTGTGGCGCCATCTACTGTGGCATAGTCACGCTGAGCAAAATGAAGTGACACTCTGTTAATGCAAAGAAATGTATTTTCTCCACAACAAAATATTGCAGAATTTTATGTAAATAAAATAATATACTGATTTATTTCTAACATGCAGTTGTTATGGATATACATTAGGGTGCCCCTTAATAAAAAAAGTGTTCAAACTGTCGGTCTCACCCCTAGAAATATGCGAATGGCAAAAAAACTGGGAAATACAAAGTTTTGGGCCAATCAAAAAACGTTTAGTCGTGGCGCAAAGCGATTGAAAATTTCAAGTGTGTTTATATGGGAAAATATGACTTTTTTTTTAGATATTACGAAAATTTCGCTCTATAGTTTAATTTTTCCGACAATCTGTTACATAATTCGGGATCAGTATTAAATTATCCTTTCAAAAGACTATATAACTTCAAAATCGTATGAAACCTCGCCCAGAAATAGCAAATGCCCCAGACCACTTTTGTGCCAAAAAAAACTAGGTCATGAAATTTGATGGCATTTTTTTCAACTTTGAGAAATTGATTAAAGCCATCATTCTTTTTAGGTCTCTATACTTATATGTACTCAAATATGAAGTATTGTTTTATTACCACGTTGTTAACCTATTGCGCATTGAGACCGAAAATTGGAAATTTTTTTGATAAAATTTTTAAAACTCCTTTTTCAAGTTTGAAAAAATTTTCTTAAACAAAATTTAAAAAAATTAACATATTACTTAAATGTTTTATTAAATACATGTTGCAGATTAACTGTGTGAATTTTTAAGTAAATCCCTCTGCCAGAATTTTTTTGACAAGGATTTTATTTTTGCGGATTTCGAGAAAACTTGGATGTTTGTGAAATATTCTGTAAATGTACTCTTTCTAAATACTTTGTATCAAAAATTCATCACTTTTCTACTTTTAAATGTTTTATTTTATCTTAATAGCCTAGGGTTTCGGAAAAAAATAATACGACTCCATTAACCCTTTTGGAATTGGGGTCACATATGACCCCAAGCTAATAAAAGACAATTTATGCAAAAAATTCAAATATTTGGTAAGTGCTGTCCAATTTTTAGATGCGACGCTTAAAATATAACAATCAAATGTGTAGAAGTTTCGTTCCGAAAATTTGTGATAAATCCGAGAACGCTAACCCATTATTTGCCAAGGCCAGATTTGGATTTTAAGATATTTTTAAATAAAAATTACCGAAAACGAGTTTTTCTATTAAACTCGTTGATACCACTATTTAGAATTTAAGAAAAATAATTCGGTTAATTTTTATTTATTTAACCCTTCAGTGCTCCTGAGATCAAAATTATACATTGTGATATATCTCTGGTGCAATTATCTGCTTATTGCTCGCGAATATAAATTAAAACAACACAGTTAATCTGCAACATGTATTTAATAAAACCTTAAAGTAATATATTAATTTTTTTAAATTTTGTTTAAGAAAATTTTTTCAAACTTGAAAAAGGAGTTTTAAAAATTTTATCAAAAAAATTTCCAATTTTCGGTCTCAATGCGCAATAGGTTAACAACGTGGTAATAAAACAATACTGCATATCTGAGTACTTATAAGTATAGAGACCAAAAAAGAATGATGGCTTTAATCAATTTCTCAAAGTTGAAAAAAATGCCATCAAATTTCATGACCTAGTTTTTTTTTGGCACAAAAGTGGTCTGGGGCATTTGCTATTTCTTGGCGAGGTTTCATACGATTTTGAAATTATATAGCCTTTTGAAAGGATAATTTAATACTGATCCCGAATTATGTAACAGCTTTTCGGAAAAATTAAACTATAGAACGAAATTTTCGTAAAATCTGAAAAAAACGCCATATTTTCCCCATATAAACACACTTGAAATTTTCAATCGCTTTGCGCCACGACTAAACGTTTTTTGATTGGCCCAAAACTTTGTATTTCTCAGTTTTTTTGCTATTCGCATATTTCTAGGGGCTGAGACCGACAGTTTGAACACTTTTTTTCCCTCCATATAACGAAGGGCCACCCTAATATACGTATATATAATATATGTATATTATTTGTATTATTTAATATGTTTATGTATGTATATGTAAATATTACACACAAAAAATACAACATCAAACGTTATTTTTGTGTTTTTCTCTATAAATAAATTTATACATAACATTTTTTTTTTGCTAAGTTTACATTGTTTTTTTTTTTATTAACAACTAGGTATTTTAGCATTATTTGCTTTAGATGTTGGTGAATTTTTACTCCCTTTATATTAACTCGCAGTGTCTGCTTGTCGAAAAAATTTTGGATCGATTTTAACCCTTTCCCGTAACCCACTCGATCTGAAATTTTGCAGGCAGGCTCGTGGTAATAACAGAAATGATCTAACAAATTTTTTTAGGGATGCCAAAACAATGGAAAATTTTAAATTTTTCTACCAAAGTTAATAAAAAAATGTACAAAGGGTTAGTTTTTATTATATTATTACCACAACGACCACAAAAACAACAAGTCCAGCTATGACAACAACACAACATTTAGAACAACAACAAGAACAATATAGAAACATCATATTTTTGGTTTTTTTTTTTTACTTTTTCAGAGATTTCCCTGGACCTGTTCCACCGATTTTAATGATTTTTGAAACAAAAATCTTCCCATGAATTTGGAGAATCATTCTCACTAAAAATCATCAATGTAGCTGCACTATTGAGGGCGTGATAGTGACAAGAACAACATAGAAAATTATATTTTTTCAAGACTTTTTTTAGTTCTTCATTCAAATCTCGGGCCCTAATCGACCGATTTGGACGATTTTAAACAACAAACTTTTCAGGATGTTATTGAATTATTTTCTGTGTCAGCGAGCACCCTAGCTGCCCGATTGATGCCGTCATCGTGATTTCCACAGACGGACAGACGGACAGACGGAATCGCTATATCAACTCCGGTTGTTATAAGGATCACAAATATATATATTTTATGGGGTCCAAAATTTTTTTTTCTAATTATTACAATCGGAATGACAAACTTATATTTACCCTCTGCACACTGGAGTGGAGGGTATAAAAATACATTCATAATATATTTTCGTTAATCAAGAATAATGAAATTATAGATTATGGGTGGTATCAAATTAGCACCTTAGATCTCATTAGATCTGTATTATGTCTGATTATTTCAACTCATACTTACATTAGTTTCCATTGAATTGATGAAAATAAAATAAATTGGTCTTATCTTTACAATTTATTTGCAAAAGCTCCCAACTTTTTGAACTTCCCTTATAGTATATAAAGAATCACTGCTGAATCAGTGGTTCGTAACTTCTTCGGGGCCGCTCGCACATTTAATTACATCACATCAAATCACAATACAACAAATAAATGTGGTGCCAATAATTTGCAGTATATACAGAAATATGGCAAATTTTCATTTATTTAAATCGAAATAATATTTACATATGTATAAAAACCAACCCATATAAACCAAGTTTTTATTCCTTTCAGACCCAGCTGTATCGATTGTGAGATCTGGTTTAAGGTGCTTAATATATAAATTAATACATTTTTTCTGACTTTCTTATCGGTACTCAGTGACCGTGAGTTCTCTTGAGTGCTCTTTACACAAAAGAGAATTAAAAACGAGTAAGAAAATTATAGTCGGTCTAGACCGACCACACGATACCCTATACCATGCGTTTAGATACCCTTTCTGTCAGGTCCAACTAATTGGATATAGAACATAAGCATAAACCAAAGTAGACTGGCATTGTTTTTAATTTTTTTTGGCTGATATATATATACGGGGATTAAATGGACCGATCCTGACCATATTTGGTAAAGTCACATATTTTTTGCAAAAACATATACAAACCAAATTTGAGAAACATCTGTGCAATATTTTTGTGTTTTGATTTAGATTTATGTGATGATCGGGAAGAGCTTTTAGTTTTTGTATTGGTTATTGTTGTATTGGTTATCGATGGGAACATATCAAGCGTACTTGGTTTTGTTATTAGATTTTTCCAATACAATATTTTTTAATGAATGCCAGCATTGTGTCCGAGGATGTTAAAATATTTTCATTTTACCTTTAATATTTGTATTCACTGAATTTAGTAATTTAAAAATATCAGCTAACTATAACAATTTAGCACACAAAATATCATTTTGAAGATATTTAACAAATTTATCCATAGCTATATTTTTTAAATAACACAGAATTTTACCGCTAAACTCTTCTTTCAGTTATAATTAAATAAAAACACCATTTTAATTACGTTTAGAACAGCCGCTTGTGCGACTGTTCATTTACACGTTTATTTATTTTATCTGCCGTGTTATTTCAAACACCTTTATTCTAGCTTAATATCTAAATGCATTTATGTATGAGAATAGCCTACGTTGCTAATTCCCATACAGATAAACTAAACTATATACATACATATGTGGAAATGCAAGCCTGCATTTCTGACGCTTTGAGTTTGGTGTGTGCGGATATTGTTACACAAAAATGGTTCAAGGTTACCATTTAAGTTATAAAACAGAAGGTATGATAACTTCAACTTATCAAACACACTACACCTCCCTTTTACAGAAAAAAAGAATGATCAATAATTATTTGATCATTCTTTTATATTATTATATATAATTGTTTTAATTTTAATTTTCTTATCCTTATTTGATTTAAATTTAAATTTAGCTTTTAGTTTTGAATTTGAATTTTACTTTTAAATTTACTTTCAATTGTAATTAATTAATTGTATTTAATTTAATTTAATTTATTTATTTAAATTAAATTTATTTATGTTCATGTTAATTTTATTTCTATTTTCATATAATAATTATTCTATATATTATAATTTAACATTAATAGTAGTACAAGTTTTAAGTTTCAAGTTTTAATTATTTTTAATTACTAATTTACTTTTCAGTATATTTCCGCGCGGAAATTGTTTCTAATTTTAATCTTATTTAATTTCTAAATTTAATTTTTGGATTTACGTATATTGATTATATACAATATTTACAAAAATAAAAATTTTTTTTTTACAAAATTTTCTTAGTCTGTTTTTGTGTACCTTGACATTTTTCTCATTGCCTATGGATAATGTACAATTGCCTAGGTTATCAATTCCCTTAACCGCGTATGGGCCCTTAAATAAGTTATCTAACTTATGTCCTGCGTTGTTCTCTAATAGTACTAAATCTCCTAATTGAACCTCTCTCTATTGGTCGTGTAACCCTGTCGTATAGTGACTTACTGTTAACCTTTTCATTATCTATCAAGCTTATGGCGCGCTGTTGCGCCTGCTGAAGCCTATATTTTACTTCCTCCTCGTATGCTTCTACATTATACAGTGGACCTACTTCATTTGAATTACGAAGTTTTAGGTCAGGAGTGTTTTTCCCAAAAACTAACTCATATGGACAGTGACCATGAACAGTAGATGGTGTCGTAATGAAGCAATACGTGAAGTATTTTAACCATTCGTCCCAATCTGTTCTGTTCAATGATAGGTATGATCGAACATACTCATTGAATGTTCTGTGAGACCTTTCTATCGTACCTAGGCTATTGAAGTAATGAACTCAATGTCCAATAGCTGACAAAGTTCCCGCAGTGTCTGATTTTTGTACTCGGTTCCCATATCAGTCAGAATCCTACGCATAGGACCATAAATCAATATAAAATTCTCGAAAATTGCCTTTGCCACGGTCTTGGCCTGTTTGTCAGGTATAGGTACACTGACTAAGTATTTAGTTAGATCACATATAATGGTTACTGCGTACTCGCTGCCATTATTGGATCTAATGAATGGGCCAATAGTATCAATAACAATAGTGTCAAATGCGCGCGCTGGTGTTCCCGTTTTCATCATTGGTTCCTTTGTCTTCGCCCATGTTTTATTGTTCTGGCATTGATTACATCTTTTTATGTAATTACGGATGTCCATAGACATTCCGTTCCAGAAATATTTTTCACTCAATTTAGCCGTCATCCTTGCTACTCCCGGATGACCGCCGTATAATGGATAGTTATGGTATCTTTCCAAAATTTCACCTTTCTCTTTTTCGTCTTTTATTCTTATTCTTCTTGGCGTTAACGCTATTATCAAATTCTTTAACTTTTTGGTTCGCTATATTTTTAAACTCATTTATTGGGATCCCCTTAAAAATTTCGTCATTTAGTGTAAGTTGCAACTTTTAAATGTCCATACTGTCGGTTATATTTTCCAACATAGAGAAGAATTGACCTAAATCAATTTTCCCATTAACAATAATGTCATTTATACTAATTTTTTCTAAAGTAATTTTTCCTTTTCTAATGTAACACCTCGGTGTTCTACCCTGTAGGTCAAACTTTAGGCGAACAATCTTTTTGACCTCTTTTATGGTCAATGTTTCATAAATATTTGGAATTTCTTTTATTTTCCCTATTGGTATTGTGTTCTAACGGGTGATTTTTTTGAGGTTAGGATTTTCATGCATTAGTATTTGACAGATCACGTGGGAATTTAGACATGGTGTCAAAGAGAAAGATGCTCAGTATGCTTTGACATTTCATCATGAATAGACTTACTAACGAGCAACGCTTGCAAATCATTGAATTTTATTACCAAAATCAGTGTTCGGTTCGAAATGTGTTTCGCGCTTTTTTATCGACAAATTTTGTTCAGCGATGAGGCTCATTTCTGGTTGAATGGCTTCGTAAATAAGCAAAATTGCCGTATTTGGAGTGAAGAGCAACCAGAAGCCGTTCAAGAACTGCCCATGCATCCCGAAAAATGCACTGTTTGGTGTGGTTTGTACGCTGGTGGAATCATTGGACCGTATTTTTTCAAAGATGCTGTTGGACGCAACGTTACGGTGAATGGCGATCGCTATCGTTCGATGCTAACAAACTTTTTGTTGCCAAAAATGGAAGAACTGAACTTGGTTGACATGTGGTTTCAACAAGATGGCGCTACATGCCACACAGCTCGCGATTCTATGGCCATTTTGAGGGAAAACTTCGGAGAACAATTCATCTCAAGAAATGGACCGGTAAGTTGGCCACCAAGATCATGCGATTTGACGCCTTTAGACTATTTTTTGTGGGGCTACGTCAAGTCTAAAGTCTACAGAAATAAGCCAGCAACTATTCCAGCTTTGGAAGACAACATTTCCGAAGAAATTCGGGCTATTCCGGCCGAAATGCTCGAAAAAGTTGCCCAAAATTGGACTTTCCGAATGGACCACCTAAGACGCAGCTGCGGTCAACATTTAAATGAAATTATCTTCAAAAAGTAAATGTCATGGACCAATCTAACGTTTCAAATAAAGAACCGATGAGATTTTGCAAATTTTATGCGTTTTTTTTTTAAAAAAAGTTATCAAGCTCTTAAAAAATCACCCGTTATTACTGCCTTTCTCGACTTTGATCTTGTAGTTACCATATAGACAGGTTTGATATTCTTTATATCATCAAAGTCTATTCGAGGTAAGGCGTCGGCAGCGTGGTTGTCTTTTCCCCTCAAGTACTCTACGGTAAAATTATATTCCTCTAATTCTAACCTCATTCGCGTCAATTTCGAAGACGGGTTCTTCATTGAAAACAAGTATGTCAGTAGTCGATGATCGCTTCTAACCATGAATTTTGAACGTCGGAAAAAATAATTTTAAATTTAGAAATATGTTTACATTTAAAAATGTTCACATTTAAAAAAAATATTGCCATTCAGGAGATATTAATAACTTTTCAGTACCGCGATTCAGTAACTTCTTTTAACGATAGTCGAATCGTAAAAAAAAAGAAAATTGCAAAATTATCAGTACAATTTTGAAACGATATTCGCTATTGTTAAAGTCAGCTGTTGTTGTTATCTAAACGACAACCATTTTTGTGTTGTTTATTCAATCGATAAAAACTTAAATTTTTAGGTTGAAATGTCGTCATACATAAATAAAAATCATGAAATATTGAAAATATTTTGCTTTAATTAAAAAACTTTTTTATATAAATAAAAAAATTAAATAGCATATTCAATTCATTATTTCATTTTCAAATAAATAAACAGAAATATTAGTAAAAAAAATAAAGATATTAAACATAAACATAAAATCATCCTGTCAAACACGAAGTAATTTGTTTTTTTCTATTCTTTGTGTTTTTCGCTTATTTTGACAGAGATGCCACTCCTTTACAATTTAAATAAATAGAAAAACAGATTTGTCGATATTAATTTAAATTCAATGAATTTAAGAAAACCTCAAATGATATTTAAGAATTGCTAACATAAAAATTGTTACATAAGTAAACGTAATTTTATGAGAATGTTATTTTTTATATATAAATTTTCACAATTTTTTTTGGATGAAAATTTGAAGTTTTTCAGAAAATAAAGATAACATTAAATTATTTTATTTAAAATGTTTGGGACTTTTCGTTTTTTGCGTTTTTCATCCCTAATTTGATTATTTATTATTATAAATTTATTCTCTATGTTTTCAAAATATGGCAATATTTTAAAAAAAAGTTGAGAGAGCTTTTTTTTTTTGGTTATTATTTTGTTACTCCATCCGACCTATATGGCCACAATGAAGAAATATTTGGCGAGTTAAAAGAAACTATACAGCCATCTCCAATTAGCACAATTTAATGCATATAGCCACTCTACACAACCATTACCTTTGCAATGGAGGTTAGGGCGAGCTATTTAATTAGCAAAAACTAAATTAAACGAGAAGTTATGTCATATAACCGGAAACGCATGCATATAGGTATATAACCAAAATGCATGCCGATCATCAACCACGATGACCAAAAAGCAAACACCGAAATAAATCCGAAATAATAGAAAAGAAGAAAACCAACCCAAAGAATTTGCTGAAATAATTTGGTATTAAGTTTAACAAATTGTTTACTTTTTCATTTACATTTATTATCAAGACTCAAACCGAGGTGGAGGGTATCAAAGATTCGGCACAGCCGAATTTAACACTCTTACTTGTTTCATTTTCCATTTTCTATTCTCTATTTTTCATTTTCAATTTTACATTTTCCATTTTCCGTTTTTCATTTTCCATTTTTTATTTTTATTTTTCATTCTCCATTTTCCATTTTCATTTTCCATTGGAAAATTTCCATTTTTCGTTTTCATTTTTTCTTTCATATAGACGATTTTTATACCCTCCACTCCAGTGTGCAGAGGGTATATATAAGTTTGTCATTCCGTATGTAATAATTAGAAAAAAAATTTTGGACCCCATAAAATATATATATTTGTGATTCTTATAACAACCGGAGTTGATATAGCGATGTCCGTCTGTCCGTCTGTCCGTCTGTGGAAATCATGATGACGGCATCAATCGGGCAGCTAGGGTGCTCGTGACATAAAAAATGATTCATTAACATTCTGAGAAGTTTGCTATTTAAAATCGTCCAAATCGGTCGATTAGGGCCCGAGATTTGAATGAAGAACTAAAAACGTCTTGAAAAAATATAATTTTCTATGTTGTTCTTGTCACAATCACGCACTCAATAGGATAGCTAAGGTGATCATTTTCAATGAAATTGATTCACCAAATTCATGGGAAGATTTGTATTTCAAAAACCATTAAAATCGGTGGAACAGGTCCTGGGAAATCTCTGAAAAATTTAAAAAAAAATGTAAAATATGATGTTTCTATATTGTTCTTGTTGTTATTCTAAATGTTGTATTGTTGTCATAGCTGGACTTGTTATTTTGGTGGTCATTGAGGTAATAATATAATAAAAACTAACCCTTTGTACATTTTTTTTATCAACTCTGGTAGAAAAATTTAACAGTTTCCATTGTTTTGGCATCACTAAAAAAAATTTATTAGATCATTTCTGTCATTGCCACGAGCCTGCATGCAAACTTTCAGATCGATAAGGTCACGGGAAAGGGGTTAAAATCGATCCAAAATTTTTTCGACAAGCAGACGTGTTAATATAAAGGGAGTAAAAATTCACCAGCATCTAAAGCAAATAATGCTAAAATACCTAGTTGTCAATAAAAAAAAAAAACAATGTAAATTTAGCAAAAACAAGTAAGAGTGTTAAATTCGGCTGTGCCGAATCTTTGATACCCTCCACCTCTGTTTGAGTATTGATAATAAATGTAAACAAAATATTGGAAAAATATGCATGCGTTTCCTATGTGCATGCGTTTCCGGTTATATGACATAACTTCTCGTTTAATTTAGTTTTTGCTAATTAAATAGCTCGCCTTAACCTCCATTGCAAAGGTAATGGTTCTGTAGGGTGGCTATATGCATTAAATCGTGCTAATTGGAGATGGCTGTATAGTTTCTTTTAACTGGCGAAATATTTTTTCATTGCGGCCATATAGGTCGGATGGAGTAACAAAATAATAACCAAAAAAAACAGCTCTCTCAATTTTTTTATTAAAATATTGCCATATTTGAAAAACATAGAGAATAAATTTATAATAATAAATAATCAAATGAGGGATGCCAAACGCAAATAACCAAATGTCCCAAACATTTTAAATAAAATAATTTGTTATCTTTATTTTCTGAAAAACTTCAAATATTCATCCAAAAAAAAATGTGAAAAATAATATATGTATAAATAACATTCTCATCAAATTGCGTTTATTTATGTAACAATTTTTATGTTCGCAATTCTAAAATATCATTTGAGGTTTTCTAAAATTCATTGAATTTAAATTAATGTTTTCTGAAGTGCGAATTCAACGATCCGACAATCGCAAAATATATCGACAGCTTTTGTTGTTTGCACTGAGGATTAAGTGATTCACTAAGTACACACATCTTAACGACAGTCGACAAATCTATTTTTCTATTTATTAAAATTGTAAACGAGTGGCATCTCTGTTAAAATAAGCGAAAAACACAAAGAAGAATAGAAAAAAACAAATTACTTTGTGTTTGACAGGATGATTTTATGTTTATGTTTAATATCTCTATTTTTTTTTTACTAATATTTCTGTTTATTTATTTGAAAATGAAATAATGAATTGAATATGCTATTTAATTTTTTTATTTATATAAAAAAGTTTTTTAATAGAAGCAAAATATTTTCCCTATTTTATGATTTTTATTTATGTATGACGACTTTCAACCTAAAAATTTAAGTTTTTATTGATTGAATAAACAACAGAAAAATGGTTGTCGTTTAGATAACAACAACAGCTGACTTTAACAATAGCGAATATCGTTTAAAAATTTTACTGATAATTTTGCTTTTTTTTTTAACGATTCGACAATCGTTAAAAGAAGTTACTGAAAAGCTATTAATTTCTCCTTAATGCCAATATTTTTTTTTAATGTAACCATTTTTTATATGTTTCAATTTGTGTTTAACGAATAAAATTTATATGTATATTAAAGATGCAATTGATGTCTTCTAAATTTAAAATTATTATTTCCGACGTTTTGATATGATTTTCTGAAATTCAGTTAATATTTTCTAATTTATAATTGGAAATTTTAATTCCAGTTTTTAGAATTGATATTTTCTTAAATTTGAATGAAAAATTTAAAAAGTGCAATTTTGTATTTATGTGAATAATAATGCTTTAGTAATTATAAACAATTTTTAAAAATTAGATGTAATCGCAATCAGATATTTTGTAGGTAAAGCAGAATAATAATTCTATATAACTATGTATAACTTTTTTGAAAGCAAAAAACTCATTGATAACTCGGTAACTCTATTTTGTAAAGACAGCAAAAAGTTAATATACCAAACTTATGTTCATATTTGTAAAAGAATAATGAAAAAAACGTATGAGATAAAAGACCAGCCCGTGTATACTCTTACCCACCAATCTCACATCACACTGCAAGTTCGAAAAACTCAATACACTCACATTTTTTTACTAATGCACACACATTTTCCGCAGTGGTCACACTAATGGCACCAAATTTTTCGTGCGAGTAGTGGCAGACACTAACGATGATTAATGTTACCTTGTTATAAATTTAATGCAAATTTACTGGATTCTGTAAAATTGTAATTAAAGTTTTAACTTGTTAAATCTATTATAATGATTTATTTTTTGAAATGCGCATACAAAAACGCAAGTTTGTTAATTATAGAGCATAAATATTATTAACTATTATTAAAATAATACTAATAATAATAAATGTAAACATTTTCCCTCAAACATGTGCCTGTATAATAAACTCGGTAACTCTACTTAAAATAAAATAAGAGAGAGAAGTATACAAATTTTTTCAAGTTTACGCTTCGACAACATTTTAAAAATGAGATTGCAGTCAGATGTGTGAGCATAAAATTTAATGGCGATGGATTCGACTAATTCGAACAATTTTTCGTTGATAATACGTACACAACGATTTTACAATTTCAGTGTGATGTGAGATTGGGAGGTTAAAATTGTTATGTATAGTATCTATTTGAAAATATTGACATTCATGTTAAAATAGAAATAACTATTGCAAAGCTAATTAGAACAAAAATTGTGGCGCCATCTACTGTGGCATAGTCACGCTGAGCAAAATGAAGTGACACTCTGTTAATGCAAAAGAAATGTATTTTCCCCACAACCAAATATTGCAGAATTTTATGTAAATAAAATAATATATCGATTTATTTCTAACATGCAGTTATTATGGATATACATATGTATATAGAATATATGTATGTATATTATTTGTATTATTTAATATGTGTATATATGATATGTAAATATTACACACAAAAAATACAACATCAAATGTTATTTTTGTGTTTTTCTCTTTAAATAAATTAATACATAAAAATTTTTTTTGCTAAATTTACATTGTTTTCTTTTTATTAACAACTAGGTATTTTAGCATTATTTGCTTTAGATGCTGGTGAATTTTTACTCCCTTCATATTAACTCGTAGTGTCTGCTTGTCGAAAAAATTTTGGATCGATTTTAACCCCTTTCCCGTGACCCAATCGATCTGAAACTTTGCAGGCAGGCTCGTGGCAAAACAATGAAAACTTTTAAATTTTTCTACCAGAGTTGATAAAAAAATGTACAAAGGGTTAGTTTTTATTATATTATTACCACAACGACCACAGAAACAACAACTCCAGCTATGACAACAACACAACATTTAGAATAACAACAAGAACAATATAGAAACATCATATTTTTCATTTTTTTTTTTACTTTTTCAGAGATTTCCCTGGACCTGTTCCACCGATTTTATTGATTTTTGAAATAGAAATCTTCCCATGAATTTGTTGAATCATTCTCACTAAAAATGATCACTGTAGCTGCACTATTCAGGGCGTGATCGTGACAAGAACAACATAGAAAATTATTTTTTTTCAAGACTTTTTTTAGTTCTTCATTAAAATCTCGGGCCCTAATCGACGATTTGGACGATTTTAAATAGCAAACTTCTCAGAATGTTAATGAATCATTTTTTATGTTAGCGAGCACCCTAGCTGCCCGATTGATGCCGTCATCGTGATTTCCACAGACGGACAGACGGACAGACGGACATCGCTATATCAACTCCGGTTGTTATAAGGATCACAAATATATATATATATTGGGCTCCAAAATTTTTTTTCTAATTATTACAAACCGAATGACAAACTTATATATACCCTCTGCATACTGGAGTGGAGGGTATAATTAATAACAATGCCACTCAAATTTGGTTTATGCTTATTTTCTATATCGAATTAGATGGACCGAAATATAGGGTCTCTAAACCATGGTATAGGGTATCATATGATCGGTCTAGACCGAATATAATTTTCTTACTTGTTAAACCTTGTCAAGGTTGTCGCCTCTACTTAGATATCTCTTGCGGAGAGATCTTTTGTGCAGTATGTATAATTTTAGCGTTAAGTTTACTCCGCTTATCAGTACCAAGCACAATGTGAGGTACCACAAGGATCTGGTTTGTGTGGTCGACAACCTCAACGTTGGTAATTACATTCGCGTTTGGGTTTTCCAATTTGGATTCTGTCTTTCCCATGTTGATCCGTAATATCGATGCGGCAATTCGGGTAAAATTTCTATTATGTAAAAAAATTACGTTGGTTTTACTCTCCAGACAAAAAAGTTCCTATCTGAATGTATTCTCGACTTATGGAAAAAAAATTTTTTCAAAGTTATTACAAATTATCAAACAAGTTTTATTAAATCTTAATTTCATATAATTTTCAAAGTTATTTTTATATATGTATATTTCAATAATATTTTTTTTTAATTCATTGAGTACTTATCTTATACCTTATCCTAATAAGCTGCCGCTCGTAACTGCACAATATTCTATATCTTCAATATTTAATATTTAAATTCAATTAAAATAATTAAAATTTTAGTTTAGATAATATTTAGTAAAAAATTAATTATATTTAAAATTTGGTATAAAAAAAAATTTTTAAAATTCAAAATTCCATTTTTGGTTTAAATAATTCTTTTAAAAAAATTTGTTTCTTTTTTTCAACGTGAGAACGTAGAAAACAAAAAAATATATATACATCCAAAAGTTTCCCTTTCAATATATTCAATTCGAAAAATTTTCTTTATATTAGTTTTATAAAAATTTTGTTTTTAATTTTACATATTCTTGTTTTAAATAAACCACATTTTTATACCTTTTACCACTATGTGGGTTGGGTATAATGACTTTGTGCTGCTGTTTGTAACTGCCAAAAATATTTGACCTAGACCCATCTTTTATTATACCGATCGAATCAGAATCACTAGCTGATTCGATTTAACGATGTCCGTCCGTCCGTCTGTGTGTCCATGTAAAGTTTGTAATCAAACTGTAGGTCGCCAATATCAATATATTTCGATGAAATTTGGTATATAAGTTTTGATCGGTTATAGGATGAACGCTATTGAAATTGGTGAGAATCGGTCCATGTTCAGACTTAGCCCCCATACAAATGACCCCTATGAAATCAACATAAATTGCCATAAGATCCCAATTAGCATATAAATCTTAGTCAAATTGGGTTTGTATGTATTTATTACAACCATTAATCAGTAGTCCAAAAATGGTCCCTATTGGACAACTCTTAGTCATAGGCCCCATATAGAGCAGCTCTCGATCTTCACTTAAATCTATCAAAAAACAAAAATATTGCACCGATTCTTCTCAAATTTTGTTTGTATATATTTTTGCAAACTACAAGAGACTTTACCAAACATGGTCAGGATCGGTCCATTTTGGGGCCTAGTCCCCATATAGATATAGCATCGGATATTAACTTTTTCATATCTGCAGCCAAAAAAAAATAATAAAAATCCCACTCAAATTTGGTTTATGCTTATTTTCTATATCCAGTTAGTTAGGCCCGAGAGATAGGACCTCTAAACGCATGGTATAGGGTATCGTATAGTCGGTCTAGACCGACCATAATTTTCTTACTTGTTTTTTTTATAGAAACAAACAAATTAAAGCAAAGATTATTAAAAAACAGGTAAGAGTGTTAAATTCGGCTGTGCCGAATTTTTTGATACCCTCCACCTGAGCCTTAAACTGTATATTCACCCAATGTCGAGTACGGCTACAACTTTTAAACCTTTGCCGATACTGAAACATTAATTCCGAATACCAAAATTCAAATGATTTTTGGCTAAAAATTATTATTAAAAATAAGCTAATTTTAAAATATTTTTATCTGAATTAGTTTTTATTTTTATCTGCATAACATATAATACAAAAAAAAAAATACATAATAATACATGTAAGACACAAACTATAGAAATTTAAACTTTTAATATTTAATTTTTAATTTTTAATTATTAATTTTTAATTTTTAATTTTTAATTTTTAATTTTTAATTTTTAATTTTTTATTTTAATTTTTAAGTTTTAATTTTTAATTTTTAATTTTAAATATTTAATTTTTAATTTTTAATTTTTAATTTTTAATTTTTAATTTTTAATTTTTAATTTTTAATTTTTAATTTTTAATTTTTAATTTTTATTTTTTAATTTTTAATTATTAGTTTTTAATATTTAATTTATAATTTTGAATTTTTAATTTTTAATTTTTAATTTTAAATTTTTAATTTTTTATTTTGAATTTCTAAATTTTAATATTTAAGCTTTAATTATTAATTTTAAATTTTTCGTTATCCATTATTCATTTTTCATCTTTCATTACTCAGTTTTCAATCTTAATTTTTCATGTTCCATTTTTCAATTTCCATTTTCCATTTTCCACTTTCCCTATTCCATTTTTCATATTTCATTTTCCATTTTCAATTTTTCATTTTTTAATTTTTCAACTTTAATTTTTTAATTTTCATTATTCATTTTCCACTTTCCATTTTTAATTTTTAAATTTTCATTTTCCATTTTTGATTTTTAATTTTCATTTTCCATTTTTAAGTTTTCATTTTCCATTTTTAATTTTTCATTTTTCAATTTTCATTTTCCATTTTTAATTTTTAAGTTTTCGTTTTCCATTTTTCATTTTCCGTTTTTCAATTTTCATTGTCCATTTTCCATTTTTTATATTTAATTTTCCTTTTTTAATTTTTAATTCTTAACTTTTCATTTTTCAATTTTCATTTTCCATTTGCCATTTTTAAATTTTCATTTTCCATTTTTCATTTTTATATTTTCACTTTCCTTTTTTTTTCAATTCTCATTTTCCATTTTTCAATTTTCATTTTCCATTTAACATTTTTCATTTTTCATATTTCAATTTTCATGTTCCATTTTCAATTTTTCATTTTTCAATTTTCATTTTCCATTTTTCATTTTCCATTTTACATTTTTAATTTTTCAATTTTCATTCTCCATTTTTAATTTTTCATTTTTCATTTTTCATTTTCCATTTTACATTTTAAATTTTTCAATTTTCAATTTTCATTTTCCATTTTCCATTTTCATTTTCCATTTTCCATTTTTCATATTTCAGTTTTCGTTTTCCATTTTCCACTTTCCATTTTTAATTTTTCAGTTTTCATTTTTCTTTTTCCATTTTTCATTTTTCAATTTTCATTTTCCATTTTTCAATTTCATTTTCCATTTTTCATTTTGCATTTTTTATTTTTCAGTTTTCATTTTTCATTTTTCAATTTTCTTTTTTCATTTTCCATTTTTCATTTTCAATTTTCCATTCTCCATTTTTCATTTTCTATTTTACATTTTTCTTTTTCCGTTTTTCATTTCCCATTTTCCATTTTCCATTCTCCATTTTCTATTTTCCATTTTTCATTTTTCAATTTTCTTTTTATACCCTCCACTCCAGTGTGTAGAGGGTATATATAAGTTTGTCATTCCGTTTGTAATAATTAGAAAAAAAAATTTGGACCCCATAAAATATATATATTTGTGATCCTTATAACAACCGGAGTTGATATAGCGATGTCCGTCTGTCCGTCTGTCCGTCTGTGGAAATCACGATGACGGCATCAATCGGGCAGCTAGGGTGCTCGTTGGCATAAAAAATGATTCACTAACATCCTGAAAAGTTTGCTATTTAAAATCGTCCAAATCGGTCAATTAGGGCCTGAGATTTGAATGAAGAACTAAAAAAAGTCTTGAAAAAATATAATTTTCTATATTGTTCTTGTCACAATCACGCCCTCAATAGGATAGCTAGGGTGATAATTTTTAGTGAGAATGATTCACCAAATTCATGGGAAGATTTCTACTTCAAAAATCATTAAAATCGGTGGAACAGGTCCAGGTAAATCTATGAAAAATTAAAAAAAAATGAAAAACATGATGTTTCCATATTGTTCCTGTTGTTATTCTAAATGTTGCATTGTTGTCATAGCTGGACTTGTTGTTGTGGTAATAATATAATAAAAACAAACCCTTTGTACATTTTTTTGTGAACTCTGGTAGAAAATTTTAAAAGTTTCCATTGTTTTGGCATCACTAAAAAAATTTGTTAGATCATTTCTGTCATTGCCACGAGCCTGCATGCAGAATTTCAGATCGATTGGCTCACGGGAAAGGGGCTAAAAATCGATCCAAAATTTTGTCGTCAAGCAGACACTACCAGTTAATATAAAGGCAGTAAATAAAGGGAGTAAAAGTTCACCAATAATTTAAAAAACAAATTTTTATGTATTAATTTATTTAAAGAAAAAAATAATTAAATGAAATAGTAATAATAATAAAAAAAAATAATATACAATACAAAAAAAAAAAGAATATATAAATAAAATAAAATAAAGATAAATGCATTCATAGCATTATAATACATATAAAAGGTCAATGTTTTCTAACCGTAACCGTAATGAGTCAGTTGTTTTTTTTTACATGAAAATCATTTAAAACAGTTACCGAACGTAACCGGAACGTCCCAATACTTTTATGTGAAAAAAAGGCTGACACGTTACGTAACAGTTACATGTCGCTAACTTGTTCTTTACACAGGCTACTGCTTTTGCAGCCAACTTCAAGTCTATTTATATAGTTTCGTAAGCATAACTGATAAAATTGTTTCTATTATTTTTTGCTGTAAGTAATAAATTATAAATATACTGAATTTGCAAACTAAAATGGATACATATATTGGAGGTGCTTTAATACAAAAGAGTTAACGAAACAAAATCAAAAAAAAAAAAAAACAACTCTACAACATCAACAATGGCAGTCATATGTTCTTCAAATAGAAAAAAAAACTGCAAGTGTGTTTTGTTGGCTACAAAACAAAAATAGTGTTGACAATATAACAAAATATGTAAAAGAAGTTAGTGCTATGAAATATTTTATTTTGTTTAAAAAAAAAATCGCAAAATGAAAGGCTATAATTCCATTAATAATCAAAAGGCGTTAAACTAATTTATTTATTTTTACGTTGTACTAATGCATTTTAAATAAGTAAAAGTAATTGTATATTTAAATAAAAATGCATTTGTATATGTTGCTGTCGTATTCAGAAAAATCAAGTAGCTGACTATACGACTACAAATGCTGCTGCCAGCAGTCGTCTATGTGTTTCATTTATGATGTTGCATTTTTTTGCGAGCAATACTTACATATATTCTAAATAAAGAAATAATAGTTCTTTTCATACTGCGAAATCTATACAAATATATGTACAAATACTATATGTCAAATTTCAAATTTGCAATAATTGATACATTTTTGAAAGAAAATTGTATAATATGAAATGTCTTTAATTTATTTCATAGAAAACAATTTTTTGAGGTGCGTGGATTTTCCATATTTACTGTTTTACTATTTGCGTAATGAGGTTAAATGAGTTAAAAAGAATTTAAAATATTTGAAAATATTAGGTGAGGATCCTCAAGATGTAATATACGATCGGTCTAAAACTTTTCACTTAGAGCCACAGTTAAATTCGAAACAACAAAAACCCATATATTTTGTGCATAAAGTTTAACATTAAATGTGCTTTTCTAAAATGTCTATATATTTTTTCTCATTCATTTCTGACCATCTTCAATGTAAATTTACCAAATTTTTTTTTATTGCAATATGTATATAAAACTTAAAAATTTAATATTTTTTATTGTGTATTAACTTATTATTCTGCGATTTTCATTACATGACAAAATGTTACAAATTGGCACTACTGTTTCAAAAACAGAAAACTTCTAAATCAGTTGAAAACAGTTGATCTGTAAAACTGTGTGTGAAATTGTGTCAAATAAAATTACAAATATTAATAAATATAATAATACATATATATATATATTATTAATTTTGTTAAGAATTAGCACAAAATTGATTTTCCATTTTGCATTTCATTTATAAAGAATTCTGCCATATTTTGTTAAAGGGAAAATCCATTTTTGTTATATTAAAAAAAACAGACTTGCATTTAATTTTTCCGTGACTGCCTCAATAATTGCGTAGATGCCACCACAATATTTTTTCTAATTAAAACAGTTGATCTGTAAAACTGTGTGTGAAATTGTGTCAAATAAAATTACAAATATTAATAAATATAATAATACATATATATATTTTATTAATTTTGTTAAGAATTAGCACAAAATTGATTTTCCATTTTGCATTTCATTTATAAAGAATTCTGCCATATTTTGTTAAAGGGAAAATCCATTTTTGTTATATTAAAAAAAACAGACTTGCATTTAATTTTTCCGTGACTGCCTCAATAATTGCCACCACAATATTTTTTCTAATTAAATATTAACCAATATCTAACTAGAATTATGATTTATTCTGACTAAAAAGTTCCAATTAAAAGTTATTCATCCCAATTATGAATATTCTCAAGGAATTTCTTTCTCACGGAAAATACATTTCTCGAGAAAAAAATTCCTCCAATTATAAATTCCGCGTGAACAAAAAATGATTAACTGGCATCATCGAATTTCGAAGCCACTTGCTTTGCTTATTGACAATTTATTTTCTATTTTTTGTGTGTGTGCAAACGACCCTACAATAAATGTCCCAATAAACATTTTTGTTTGCTATCAACTTGAGGTGCATTTGAGATCAAATACATTTTTCAAATCTCCAACGTTAATTCTCAAATGCCCTCAATAGTTCGAATATAGTCTTCTCAACTTAAAAGGCACTTTTTTTATATGGCGATTTTCATAGTTATCAAATTGAGAAATTTGTGATTCTCAACTTGATAGCAAAGAAATATTTCCAATCGGTATCAAATGGAAGGTACGGAATTGCCATATTAAAAAATATTATACTAATTTTAGAAATGAAAACAATGTACTTTTTTTAATGTTTCAATTTAATTTCATTATATATTTAACATTACTATGTACATATTTAACATTAAATGTACATATTATGTACATTTTTTAAAATCTAGAATTAAAAATAAATGAATTAATTAGTTGTACATTTTTTGAAAAATTCGACAAAAAGCAGAAATAATTAAAAATATATCAATGATTTATTTGTACTTTTTTGGCATTTTTTAATTTAATTTATTATTTATGACATATTTAAATAATATCTCAGACTTAACACAAATCGTATTCAAGTTGAAAAAATGTTTGGTCTCAAGTGGAGAAAAGTGTTGGATATCCAATTGAGAGTAAAAATGTTTCTCAAAGATTGGAAAAAATGTTAAGTCTCAACTTGATGTCAAGTTGAAAGCAAACAAGGAGAAAAATTGTTCAACCCAAGTTGAGAATTACATTTGACATCAATTTAAGAACTTAACTTTTCTCCAACATTGGAGAAATAATATTTCAATGCATACTGGGGAATGAACGAAACTAACACATAAACAGTTTTTTCCTATTTGAAAAACATATGACTGTCACTGTTGCTGTTGTAGAGTTGTTATACCCTCCACTCCAGTGTGCAGAGGGTATATATAAGTTTGTCATTCCGTTTGTAATAATTAGAAAAAAAATTTTGGACCCCATAAAATTTATATATTTGTGATCCTTATAACAACCGGAGTTGATATAGCGATGTCCGTCTGTCCGTCTGTGGAAATCACGATGACGGCATCAATCCGGCAGCTAGGGTACTCGTTGATATAAAAATGATTCACTAACATCCTGAGAAGTTTGCTATTTAAAATCGTCCAAATCGGTCGATTAGGGCCCGAGATTTGAATGAAGAACTAAAAAAGTCTTGAAAAAAAAATAATTTTCTATGTTGTTCTTGTCACGATCACGCCCTCAATAGTGCAGCTACAGTGATCATTTTTAGTGAGAATGATTCACCAAATACATGGAAAGATTTCTACTTCAAAAATCATTAAAATCGGTGGAACAGGTCCAGGGAAATCTCTGAAAAAGTAAAAAAAAAAAATGAAAAACATGATATTTCTATATTGTTCTTGTTGTTATTCTAAATGTTGCATTGTTTTCATAGCTGGACTTGTTGTTTTTGTGGTCGTTATCGTAATAATATAACAAAAACAAACCCTTTGTACATTTTTTTGTCAACTCTGGTAGAAAAATTTAAAAGTTTCCATTGTTTTGGCATCACTAAAAAAATATGTTAGATCATTTCTGTCATTGCCACAAGCCTGCCTGCAAAATTTCAGATCGATTGGGTCACGGGAAAGTGGTTAAAATCGATCCAAAATTTTTTCGACAAGCAGACACTACGAGTTAATATAAAGGGAGTAAAAATTCACCAACATCTAAAGCAAATAATGCTAAAATACCTAGTTGTTAATAAAAAAAACAATTGGACAATTCACAATGGGTAATGTATCGTTGTATCTCTTGTATCGTGTATCACTTTACAATAGTGTAAAATTGTTGTTGGTAATTTTCACTGAAAAATCTGATACACGATCCAACTTCATTTGCTGTGTTTAGTAAATGTTGTATATTGTATCATAACATATCAGTTCCAAGTGAATGCCAGTTTTTATGAAAAAGAAAAAACTAATACATAGAATATTATCAGCATAAATAATTATAAAATAAAATATGGCAAATAATGCAAATAACGCAAATACATCGATAAGTTTATTTATATAAAAATTAATGTTTATATTTTTAGTATGTATTTTCTCTTTCAGTACCAACCAAAACATTTAACATTTTTTTTTTTCATTATAAATTAAAATGCAAGAGGTACGTAACTAAAACTCCAGGGTATATCTCACGACCAAAAAGCAAACACTGACAAGTGTTTTCTCTTATACAAAATAGCAGAAGCGACGAAGCGATCTTTCCTCGTTGGATCGAAAATTACTAAAGAAATATGAAAATACAACTGAGTGTTCACAACAAATGATTGTATTGTGTATTTCAATACAACATACAATATACAACACCTGTTGTGAATTGCCCAAATGTAAATTTAGCAATTTATGTATTAATTTATTTAAAGAGAAAAATACAAAAATAACGTTTGATGTTGTATTTTTTGTGTGTAATATTTAAATATACATACATACACATATTAAATAATACAAATAATGTACATATATTATATATATGTATGTATGTATATTCATAGTAACTGCATGTTAGAAATAAATCGGTTATTTTATTTACATAAAATTCTGCAGTATTTTGTTGTGGGGAAAATACATTTCTTTTGTATAACAGAGTGTCACTTCATTTTGCTCAGCGTGACTATGCCACAGTAGATGCTGCCATAATTTTTGTTTGTTCTAATTAGCTTTGCAATAGTTATTTCTATTTTAACATGAATGTTAATATTTTCAACTAGATATCATACAGAACAATGTTAAGAGTATACACGGGTTGGTCTTTTATTTCATACGTTTTTTTAATATTCTTTTACAAATATGAACATAAGTTTGGCATATTACCCACCAATCTCACATCACACTGCAAGTTCGAAAAACTCAATACACTCACATTTTTTTTTACTAATACACACACATTTTCCGCAGTGGTCACACTAATGGCACCAAATTTTTCGTGCGAATAGTGGCAGACACTAACGATGATTAATGTTACCCTGTTATAAATTTAATGCAAATTTACTGGATTCTGTAAAATTGTAATTAAAGTTTTAACTTGTTAAATCTATTATAATGATTTATTTTTTGAAATGCGCATACAAAAACGCAAGTTTGTTAATTATAGAGCATAAATATTATTAACTATTATTAAAATAATACTAATAATAATAAATGTAAACATTTTCCCTCAAACATGTGCCTGTATAATAAACTTGGTAACTCTACTTAAAATAAAATAAGAGAGAGAAGTATACAAATTTTTTCAAGTTTACGCTTCGACAACATTTTAATAATGAGATTGCAGTCAGATGTTTGAGCATAAAATTTAATGGCGATGGATTCGACTAATTCGAACAATTTTTCGTTGATAATACGTACACAACGATTTTACAATTTCAGTGTGATGTGAGATTGGGGGGTTAACTTTTTGTTGTCTTTACAAAATAGAGTTACCGAGTTCGTCAATGAGTTTTTTGCTTACAAAACAGTTCTACATAGTTATATAGAATTATTATTCTGCTTTACCTATAAAATATCTGATTGCGATTACAACTAATTTTTAAAAATTGTTTATAATTAATAAAGCATTATTATTCACATAAATACAAAATTTCACTTTTTAAATTTTCCATTCAAATTTAAGAAAATATCAATTATAATAAAAACTGAAAATAAAATTTCCAATTATAAATTAGAAAATATTAATTGAATTTCAGAAAATCATATCAAAACGTCGGAAAAAATAATTTTAAATTTAGAAATATGTTTACATTTAAAAATGTTCACATTTAAAAAAAATATTGCCATTCAGGAGATATTAATAACTTTTCAGTACCGCGATTCAGTAACTTCTTTTAACGATAGTCGAATCGTAAAAAAAAAGAAAATTGCAAAATTATCAGTACAATTTTGAAACGATATTCGCTATTGTTAAAGTCAGCTGTTGTTGTTATCTAAACGACAACCATTTTTGTGTTGTTTATTCAATCGATAAAAACTTAAATTTTTAGGTTGAAATGTCGTCATACATAAATAAAAATCATGAAATATTGAAAATATTTTGCTTTAATTAAAAAACTTTTTTATATAAATAAAAAAATTAAATAGCATATTCAATTCATTATTTCATTTTCAAATAAATAAACAGAAATATTAGTAAAAAAAATAAAGATATTAAACATAAACATAAAATCATCCTGTCAAACACGAAGTAATTTGTTTTTTTCTATTCTTTGTGTTTTTCGCTTATTTTGACAGAGATGCCACTCCTTTACAATTTAAATAAATAGAAAAACAGATTTGTCGATATTAATTTAAATTCAATGAATTTAAGAAAACCTCAAATGATATTTAAGAATTGCTAACATAAAAATTGTTACATAAGTAAACGTAATTTTATGAGAATGTTATTTTTTATATATAAATTTTCACAATTTTTTTTGGATGAAAATTTGAAGTTTTTCAGAAAATAAAGATAACATTAAATTATTTTATTTAAAATGTTTGGGACTTTTCGTTTTTTGCGTTTTTCATCCCTAATTTGATTATTTATTATTATAAATTTATTCTCTATGTTTTCAAAATATGGCAATATTTTAAAAAAAAGTTGAGAGAGCTTTTTTTTTTTGGTTATTATTTTGTTACTCCATCCGACCTATATGGCCACAATGAAGAAATATTTGGCGAGTTAAAAGAAACTATACAGCCATCTCCAATTAGCACAATTTAATGCATATAGCCACTCTACACAACCATTACCTTTGCAATGGAGGTTAGGGCGAGCTCTTTAATTAGCAAAAACTAAATTAAACGAGAAGTTATGTCATATAACCGGAAACGCATGCATATAGGTATATAACCAAAATGCATGCCGATCATCAACCACGATGACCAAAAAGCAAACACCGAAATAAATCCGAAATAATAGAAAAGAAGAAAACCAACCCAAAGAATTTGCTGAAATAATTTGGTATTAAGTTTAACAAATTGTTTACTTTTTCATTTACATTTATTATCAAGACTCAAACCGAGGTGGAGGGTATCAAAGATTCGGCACAGCCGAATTTAACACTCTTACTTGTTTCATTTTCCATTTTCTATTCTCTATTTTTCATTTTCAATTTTACATTTTCCATTTTCCGTTTTTCATTTTCCATTTTTTATTTTTATTTTTCATTCTCCATTTTCCATTTTCATTTTCCATTGGAAAATTTCCATTTTTCGTTTTCATTTTTTCTTTCATATAGACGATTTTTATACCCTCCACTCCAGTGTGCAGAGGGTATATATAAGTTTGTCATTCCGTATGTAATAATTAGAAAAAAAATTTTGGACCCCATAAAATATATATATTTGTGATTCTTATAACAACCGGAGTTGATATAGCGATGTCCGTCTGTCCGTCTGTCCGTCTGTGGAAATCATGATGACGGCATCAATCGGGCAGCTAGGGTGCTCGTGACATAAAAAATGATTCATTAACATTCTGAGAAGTTTGCTATTTAAAATCGTCCAAATCGGTCGATTAGGGCCCGAGATTTGAATGAAGAACTAAAAACGTCTTGAAAAAATATAATTTTCTATGTTGTTCTTGTCACAATCACGCACTCAATAGGATAGCTAAGGTGATCATTTTCAATGAAATTGATTCACCAAATTCATGGGAAGATTTGTATTTCAAAAACCATTAAAATCGGTGGAACAGGTCCTGGGAAATCTCTGAAAAATTTAAAAAAAAATGTAAAATATGATGTTTCTATATTGTTCTTGTTGTTATTCTAAATGTTGTATTGTTGTCATAGCTGGACTTGTTATTTTGGTGGTCATTGAGGTAATAATATAATAAAAACTAACCCTTTGTACATTTTTTTTATCAACTCTGGTAGAAAAATTTAACAGTTTCCATTGTTTTGGCATCACTAAAAAAAATTTATTAGATCATTTCTGTCATTGCCACGAGCCTGCATGCAAACTTTCAGATCGATAAGGTCACGGGAAAGGGGTTAAAATCGATCCAAAATTTTTTCGACAAGCAGACGTGTTAATATAAAGGGAGTAAAAATTCACCAGCATCTAAAGCAAATAATGCTAAAATACCTAGTTGTCAATAAAAAAAAAAAACAATGTAAATTTAGCAAAAACAAGTAAGAGTGTTAAATTCGGCTGTGCCGAATCTTTGATACCCTCCACCTCGGTTTGAGTATTGATAATAAATGTAAACAAAATATTGGAAAAATATGCATGCGTTTCCTATGTGCATGCGTTTCCGGTTATATGACATAACTTCTCGTTTAATTTAGTTTTTGCTAATTAAATAGCTCGCCTTAACCTCCATTGCAAAGGTAATGGTTCTGTAGGGTGGCTATATGCATTAAATCGTGCTAATTGGAGATGGCTGTATAGTTTCTTTTAACTGGCGAAATATTTTTTCATTGCGGCCATATAGGTCGGATGGAGTAACAAAATAATAACCAAAAAAAACAGCTCTCTCAATTTTTTTATTAAAATATTGCCATATTTGAAAAACATAGAGAATAAATTTATAATAATAAATAATCAAATGAGGGATGCCAAACGCAAATAACCAAATGTCCCAAACATTTTAAATAAAATAATTTGTTATCTTTATTTTCTGAAAAACTTCAAATATTCATCCAAAAAAAAATGTGAAAAATAATATATGTATAAATAACATTCTCATCAAATTGCGTTTATTTATGTAACAATTTTTATGTTCGCAATTCTAAAATATCATTTGAGGTTTTCTAAAATTCATTGAATTTAAATTAATGTTTTCTGAAGTGCGAATTCAACGATCCGACAATCGCAAAATATATCGACAGCTTTTGTTGTTTGCACTGAGGATTAAGTGATTCACTAAGTACACACATCTTAACGACAGTCGACAAATCTATTTTTCTATTTATTAAAATTGTAAACGAGTGGCATCTCTGTTAAAATAAGCGAAAAACACAAAGAAGAATAGAAAAAAACAAATTACTTTGTGTTTGACAGGATGATTTTATGTTTATGTTTAATATCTCTATTTTTTTTTTACTAATATTTCTGTTTATTTATTTGAAAATGAAATAATGAATTGAATATGCTATTTAATTTTTTTATTTATATAAAAAAGTTTTTTAATAGAAGCAAAATATTTTCCCTATTTTATGATTTTTATTTATGTATGACGACTTTCAACCTAAAAATTTAAGTTTTTATTGATTGAATAAACAACAGAAAAATGGTTGTCGTTTAGATAACAACAACAGCTGACTTTAACAATAGCGAATATCGTTTAAAAATTTTACTGATAATTTTGCTTTTTTTTTTAACGATTCGACAATCGTTAAAAGAAGTTACTGAAAAGCTATTAATTTCTCCTTAATGCCAATATTTTTTTTTAATGTAACCATTTTTTAAATGTTTCAATTTGTGTTTAACGAATAAAATTTATATGTATATTAAAGATGCAATTGATGTCTTCTAAATTTAAAATTATTATTTCCGACGTTTTGATATGATTTTCTGAAATTCAGTTAATATTTTCTAATTTATAATTGGAAATTTTAATTCCAGTTTTTAGAATTGATATTTTCTTAAATTTGAATGAAAAATTTAAAAAGTGCAATTTTGTATTTATGTGAATAATAATGCTTTAGTAATTATAAACAATTTTTAAAAATTAGATGTAATCGCAATCAGATATTTTGTAGGTAAAGCAGAATAATAATTCTATATAACTATGTATAACTTTTTTGAAAGCAAAAAACTCATTGATAACTCGGTAACTCTATTTTGTAAAGACAGCAAAAAGTTAATATACCAAACTTATGTTCATATTTGTAAAAGAATAATGAAAAAAACGTATGAGATAAAAGACCAGCCCGTGTATACTCTTACCCACCAATCTCACATCACACTGCAAGTTCGAAAAACTCAATACACTCACATTTTTTTACTAATGCACACACATTTTCCGCAGTGGTCACACTAATGGCACCAAATTTTTCGTGCGAGTAGTGGCAGACACTAACGATGATTAATGTTACCTTGTTATAAATTTAATGCAAATTTACTGGATTCTGTAAAATTGTAATTAAAGTTTTAACTTGTTAAATCTATTATAATGATTTATTTTTTGAAATGCGCATACAAAAACGCAAGTTTGTTAATTATAGAGCATAAATATTATTAACTATTATTAAAATAATACTAATAATAATAAATGTAAACATTTTCCCTCAAACATGTGCCTGTATAATAAACTCGGTAACTCTACTTAAAATAAAATAAGAGAGAGAAGTATACAAATTTTTTCAAGTTTACGCTTCGACAACATTTTAAAAATGAGATTGCAGTCAGATGTGTGAGCATAAAATTTAATGGCGATGGATTCGACTAATTCGAACAATTTTTCGTTGATAATACGTACACAACGATTTTACAATTTCAGTGTGATGTGAGATTGGGAGGTTAAAATTGTTATGTATAGTATCTATTTGAAAATATTGACATTCATGTTAAAATAGAAATAACTATTGCCAAGCTAATTAGAACAAAAATTGTGGCGCCATCTACTGTGGCATAGTCACGCTGAGCAAAATGAAGTGACACTCTGTTAATGCAAAAGAAATGTATTTTCCCCACAACAAAATATTGCAGAATTTTATGTAAATAAAATAATATATCGATTTATTTCTAACATGCAGTTATTATGGATATACATATGTATATAGAATATATGTATGTATATTATTTGTATTATTTAATATGTGTATATATGATATGTAAATATTACACACAAAAAATACAACATCAAATGTTATTTTTGTGTTTTTCTCTTTAAATAAATTAATACATAAAAATTTTTTTTGCTAAATTTACATTGTTTTCTTTTTATTAACAACTAGGTATTTTAGCATTATTTGCTTTAGATGCTGGTGAATTTTTACTCCCTTCATATTAACTCGTAGTGTCTGCTTGTCGAAAAAATTTTGGATCGATTTTAACCCCTTTCCCGTGACCCAATCGATCTGAAACTTTGCAGGCAGGCTCGTGGCAAAACAATGAAAACTTTTAAATTTTTCTACCAGAGTTGATAAAAAAATGTACAAAGGGTTAGTTTTTATTATATTATTACCACAACGACCACAAAAACAACAAGTCCAGCTATGACAACAATATAACATTTAGAATAACAACAAGAACACTATAGAAACATCATATTTTTAATTTTTTTTTACTTTTTCAGAGATTTCCCTGGACCTGTTCCACCGATTTTAAAGATTTTTGAAAAAGAAATCTTCCCATGAATTTGGAGAATCATTCTCACAAAAATGATCACCTTAGCTATCCTATTGAGGGCGTGATCGTGACAAGAACAACATAGAAAATTATATTTTTTCAAGACTTTTTTTTAGTTCTTTATTCAAATCTCGGGCCCTAATTGACCGATTTGGACGATTTCAAATAGCAAACTTCTCAGGATGTTAACGAATCTTTTTTTATATCAACGAGCACCCTAGCTGCCCGATTGATGCCGTCATCGTGATTTCCACAGACGGACAAACGGACAGACGGACATCGCTATATCAACTCCGGTTTTTATAAGGATCACAAATATATATATTTTATGGGGTCCAAAATTTTTTTTCCAATTATTACAAACGGAATGACAAACTTATATATACCCTCTGCACACTGGAGTGGAGGGTATAAAAACTGAAAATATTTTTTTTCAATCACATATATATATTCCAAAATTTTTTTCTAATTACTACAAACGGAATGACAAACTTATATATACCCTCTGCACACTGGAGTGGAGGGTATAAAAACTTAAAATATTTTTTTTCAATCACATATATATATATAAATTTTTCAATTCAAAACATTCAATATTTAGTTACCATGTAATATGGATTTTTGTTTTATTTTGAAAGAGAGTTTTACCATTGGTTTTTATAAAAATTAAAAACTTTAAATTAAATTTTAAAACTAATAATTTTATGTATTATAATAAACAACAAAAAACTTAGCTGTATTTGCTGCTGCCAGTGCTGCTGTTGGGGGAGTATTATAGTTGTTGATGCTGATACTGTCATTGCGGGTGTCTCGGCCACACCTAGAACATTTTTGAAAAAATGTTAGAGTGGTGTTCCAACTGATTTCATTTAACTGATTAATTCAACACTTTTTTTTTCGTAGGCAAAAAGTGAGTTCAGTTTGCATGTTAACGACATTTAATACTTTTGCTTGATTCAAAGTACAAAGAAATTATTCACACGCATATAATTTTTGTTAAATCAAAAACAAAATGCACTTGTTAGTATTTTTCAAAAAAAGTTAAAATGATTTAAAAGGAATTTTTTTCTTACGTTTTGTGTGTTATGTTATTTATGACATGCAATTTAGATTTGAAATTTAGCAAATGGTGCAGATTTGATGGTTGCTTTTAACGCTTTTCATTCTCAATACACTAAATTTTTCCTTTTGTTTTCTGTAATTTTATAAATAATTAGATGGCAAAATTATTAATTTTACGGTTTTTTCGAATTTTTTCATTTCTTTCGATGTTAATTTTTTGTTATATAATCATTAGTTTATAACGAATTTCTTTTCTCGCACTTTTTGCACTTATTTGGCAGGATCGCCATATAATTAAATAAAAACACCTTTTTAATTACGCTTAGAACAGCCGCTTGTGCGACTGTTCATTTACACGTCTATTTATTATATCTGCCGTTTTATTTCAAACACCTATATTCTAGCTTAATATCTAGATGCATTTATGTACGCGAATAGCTTACGTTGCTAATTCCCATACAGATAAACTAAACTATATACATATGTGGAAATGCAAGCATGCATTTCTCACGCTTTGAGTTTGGTGTGTGCGGATATTGTTACACATAAATGGTTCAAGGTTACCATTTCAGTTATAATACAGAAGGTATGATAACTTCGACTTATCAAACACACTACACAGTGAACTTTCATATTTAGCTTCCATACATATACAAAGTTTTTTGAAAATGCGTGCCTGCAGAGGTCTTGGTCTTATATAATTTACTATATAATTTACAACCTCGTCCAACGCAGACTTTAATGATTTTGGCAGTCTTTTTTAAACTAAAACCTGCCGATATAAAAAACATTAAATAATCATTTTTAAATTAATCCTTATTTTTTAAGACAACATAGCATTATTGGACATCTTGTCACCACATACAATACATTCTGGAATTTGACATTCCTTTTCACCGGTGCATGTAAACGTATAACTTATGTATTCTTGAGAAGATATTAGTCTTTCTTTTTTTATTACGTATGATATCTTCAGTATTGCCACGATTAATACTACTCCGATTTGTACTTGTTCCATCATTAGTATTTTGCCTCCGCATTACTTTTTCGCTTAAAGATGCTATTTAAAATAAAGTGGGGATAAAAATAAGCACATATATTTACCTAGTTTTCGTTTCGAAGTAATTCCACTGTACACATATAAAATCATACATTGGACAACAATTGCGCAATATTTTTGTTTTTTGAAAGATTTAAGTGAAGATCGGGGATCAGCTTCATATAGGGGCTTTAACTAAGAATTGTCCTATAGGGTTTATTTTTGGACTACTGATAAATAGATGTAATAAACGTACACAAACCCACCAATTTCCATAGGGTTCATCTTCAGGGCGGTAGAAGCTTATATGTAAAATTTCATCAAAATTTCATTTGCTACCTGTAGTTTGATTACAAAGTTTGCATGGACACACAGACAGATGGACGGACGGACATCGCTAAATCGGCTCAGAAGTGATTCTGATTCGATCGGTATAATAAAAGATGGGTCTAGGTCAAATATTTTTGGTAGTTACAAACAGCAGCACAAAGTCATTATACCCAAACCACATAGTGGTATAGGGTATAAACAGCGTAAGGGAAAAAAGGTGTGTGGTATATGTAAGTGTAATGGTATATTTAGTAAACAGACCCGCCGAGTTCGCTGTCTGTTTAGCAATATCACAATTCTTTTTTGTTAATTTTAAATATTCAAGTGTATATTTGCTATTGACAGAACTTTTTTAGTAAGCAGAACCGCTATGTGTGCTGTGAGCTTAACATGTTCATAAACTTGTAAGCAGAACCGCTATGTGTGCTGTGAGCTTAAAAAGCTAAATACTAGGAAAACTTTGAAGAAGTCGAAAATAAACTTAGGTTTTTTTAATTACTACAGCTTTTCCAATTGTATTACACAAAACATCAATTGAATTTCAAAAAGTATCAATGATGTTTCAGAAAACATTAATTGATTTTCAGAAAATTTCAATTGTATATCAGAAAGTATCAATTGTATTTCAGAAAATATCAATTGATTTTCAGAAAGTATCAATTGAATTCTAGAAAACATCAATTGAATTTCAGAAAGTATCAATTGTGTTTCAGAAAACATCAATTAATTTTCAGAAAATATCAATTGTGTTTCAGAAAGTATCAATTGTATTTCAGAAAACATAAATTGATTTTCCGAAAGTATTAATTGAATTTCAGAAAACATCAATTGACTTTCAGGAAGTATTAATTGAATTTCAGAAAACATCAATTGGCAATTGTCTAATGTATTTCAGATAACATCAAATTTATTTCAGAAAACATAACATATATTTCTGAAATTATCAAATGTATTTCAGAAAATATCAAATGTATTTCAGAAAACATCAATTGAGTTTCAGAAAAATAGTCAGAACGCCATATAAAAATATATTTTTTTAAGTATTACACTGGGTTTGTAATATTTCTTGAAAACTACATATCGTCACCTAAAATGCAAAAGGCCGTAACTAATATTTTTTTATTTTTTTACAGGAGAAGCAAGAAACATCATAAAACAAAAACTACTTTAAACTTAATACCCAAATTTTAGAATCAAGCTGAAAAATAAAGGTGGATTTTTATTTATGAAAACAAATTTATGGTAAAATAGTAGTTTTTAAGTCAATGGCCGTAACTATAATACAAAAAGTCAATTTTGAACTTTTTGTTAGTTACGACCTTTTGCATTTTAGGTGACAATATAAACGTGTTTTTTTCAAAATGATGACTTCAAAATCGGTCAAAATTCTATCCTGGTGTTTATATTGTAGCTGATTAAGAAATGAAGTCCTCATCTTCTTTCGATTAAGAGGCCGCCCTTGATAGTTTATTTTCCAGTGCATAACAAATAAGTCCAAATATTGTTAACATTTTCTGCAACTCCAAATCACTAATAGAAATAATAATAACTTTTCGGTATTGTAGGGTAAACTACTTTTTAATTCCGAATTTCAATAGATATTTTCTGAAATTCAACTGATATTTGCTAAAATACATTTGATACTTTCTGAAATACAATTTTTTAAAACTTATTTTAACTCAAAAATTATTACATAAGATACTTATTCAATTATTTTCTTGTCAATTCTTATAAAATCTCATCAATTATTAATGGCGTTTTCTTTTCTGGTAAAAGCGTCACACGTTTTTCCCACTTCGCACTTTTTGTGTTCTTTTCTAAAAATGTCGCACTATAAATATGTGAAAAAGGTGCATTTTTCGCACTTGAAAAAATCGGAGGGGGAGAATAACACGATAAAACAGCTGACATTTGTGCTGTTTATAAATGTGTATTTGTGTGAAGAAAAAAAAATTAGGAAAAGTGTAATTTTTATTGTTTTGTTTAAATTAAATTATTAATATGGAAAATATCAGTTTTTTTAATTTATATTTTTCCTTTTTGGTATCTAAGAATGAAAATGTCAACAACATCAGCTGTTCATTAAAAAAGTGTTGCATAGTTTTAATTTTATGTTCTATTCTGGTCATTAAAAATGCAACATCTTTAATATGTGAGGCCAACATTATAAAAATGTAACATTGTAAAGTGTAACATATTTTTTCAGAAAAGAAAATGCGTACGCGAAAATTTGTGTTTATATAACGACGTTCAATAACAGATTGCGATTGCTTTATTCGATTTTTTGGATTTAAATAACATTGAAAATGTCTCAAATACCATTAAACCATGTAACCAAACGAATAGATAAGTGTATGAGTAAATTATAACAATGTTTAAGCTAGCAGTTTTGTTAACACGCGCAATAACACAGACAAACTTCTTAAGAATAATGTTGCAATGGGAACATTGCATATCGCGTAGTTAACAAAATTGCTGTGAAAATTTTCTGCAATATTTGTATGTTTTCTGTCGCTTCCGGTAGAAGCGACTTTATCCATCGAAATTCTGGGAAGTCACTTTATTATTGGTTCATGTTATAATTAAATATAAGTAAATATTTTTGGCTTTTCTAGTTAGTTCAATTTTGAATTTCAATAAAGAAAAACGCTTCAGACCGTCTGGGTGTCTGAAGCTATTTTTATACCCTCCACACGTCAGTGGCAGAGGGTATATATAAATTTGTCATTACAAAAGGTTACCAAAATAGCATTAGCTATAATTCCCAGCAGGTTGGTATTGAAAATGGGCTACATCGGACATCATTGTGATTAGTTACGAGCAAAAATATGTAGATAGCTCTAAAAAAAAACATAAAACCCAGTGTATATGTTGTAACAGTTTAGTGGTTGAACATAGTAACACTGTGGAACAAATTTAGGTTAGCAAAAGTTATGTCGATTCTGAGAGTGAGGCTAAATTAGAAGACCCGTATCGCGGCGTTTGTTTATGTTAGTTCGAATTTTTTTTTAATCGACCTTCGAACTTTGCAGTCAAATGCCGATTTTCAGCATATTGTTTATATGGTTTTTTGGCTATAACTAGTCGACTGATCGATATTTTTTCAATCTGTAAAAGCCAAATTCTTGCTAGAGACCTGTGCAACAATTAAAATTTTTAAAAAAAATTGATTTAGAACATTTTTGTGGTGCTTATGAAGCAAAATGTTGGAAAAATTATTTTTTTCATGCTATTTGAAAATATTTTCCACAAAACTAAGTCTTTTTTGCTTTCTGTTTGATCTATAATATGCTTCTCAGTTTCTTCAATAAATTTCATTTCAAAAGAAAACAATCATAATACAAAACTTGCGACTATTCCAGTTATGCTGTTTGTACTGTTTTCTTCCTTTAATAACTTCTCCGTATCGTGAATCCCAATCGCACAAAAAACACGTATATTTTGGACGGCCAGATCCTGTTAAGCCTGTAATCAGTGAAACTCTTTTGAGGTCGCAGCAAATGCGCCACTGGTGTTCGTTATATTTGACTACTTCCAGAATGTGTTTCAAATTATCGAAATTTTCACTAGTGTCAGTGCTATACGCAATCGGAACAGAAGGCATTCTATTTGTCTTGTGCAAGAGCACAACTTTTAAGCTGATTAGTGAGCTATCGATGAATAAACGCCAATCATCTTTTTTATAGGTGAACCCTATCGTCTCATTAACTTTTCAATATCGTTGCAATAAGCGAAATTTTTTGCATCATTCACATTGAAGAACTTTTCTAACTCTTGTAACGTAGCTAAACGCAACGTACACTATTATAATTACAAAAACAAACGTTACCTATATCAAACACCATACAATACATATTAATTATTGATTTACTGACATAAGTAATCAAGGTTGGTGGATGTAAAGTCAGTCGAAGTCGGGTTAATGACAAGGCTCCGAGTCGAAGTCGGATTTACGATAAGACTCCGTGTAAGGACAATTTACTATTTAAGTGAAATAGCTCCTAACACATTAATTTGGTGGGCGTAAGAACAATTTACTATTCAGTGAAATAGATCCTAGCGCATAAATTTAAGGGCGAACGACCTCGGTCATCTCCCTCGTAGTTAGTTACACAGCGACTTCTGTTGACTGTTCGTATTTTACACAGCGGCCCTAAGCTGACTGTTCGTATTTTACACAGCGGCCCTAAGCTGACTGTTCATAGTTAGTTACACAGCGACTTCTGTTGACTGTTCGCATTTTACACAGCGGCCCTAAGCTGACTGTTCGTATTTTACACAGCGGCCCTAAGCTGACTGTTCATAGTTAGTTACACAGCGACTTCTGTTGACTGTTCGTATTTTACACAGCGACCCTAAGCTGACTGTTCGTATCTTACACAGCGGCCCCAAGCTGACTGTTCGTAGTTAGTTACACAGCGACTTTTGTTGACTGTTCGTATTTTACACAGCGGCCCTAAGCTGACTGTTCGTATCTTACACAGCGGCCCTAAGCTGACTGTTCGTATTTTACACAGCGGCCCTAAGCTGACTGTTCGTATCTTACACAGCGGCCCTAAGGTGACTGTTCGTATTTTTACACAGCGGCCCTAAGCTGACTGTTCGTATCTTACACAGCGGCCCTAAGCTGACTGTTCGTATTTTACACAGCGGCCCTAGCTGACTGTTCGTAGTTAGTTCCACCGATATAAGCAGCCGAGCACCGATACAGCCGACTGCCACCGATATACGCAGCCGGACACCGATACAGCCGACTGCCACCGATATACGCAGCCGAACACCGATACAGCCGACTGCCACCGATATACGCAGCCGAACACCAATACAGCCGACATCCACCGATATACGCAACCGAACACCAATACAGCCGACTGCCACCGATATACGCAGCCGGACACCGATACAGCCGACTGCCACCGATATACGCAGCCGAACACCGATACAGCCGACTGCCACCGATATACGCAGCCGAACACCAATACAGCCGACTGCCACCGATATACGCAACCGAACACCAATACAGCCGACTGCCACCGATATACGCAGCCGGACACCGATACAGCCGACTGCCACCGATATACGCAGCCGAACACCGATATAGCCGACTGCCACCGATATAAGCAGCCGAACACCGATATAGCCGACTGCCACCGATCTAAGCAGCCGACTGCCACCGATATACGCAGCCGAACACCGCTACAGCCGACTGCCACCGATATAAGCAGCCGAACACCGATACAGCCGACTGCCACCGATATACGCAGCCGAACACCAATACAGCCGACTGCCACCGATATACGCAGCCGAACACCAATACAGCCGACTGCCACCGATATACGCAACCGAACACCAATACAGCCGACTGCCACCGATATACGCAGCCGAACACCGATACAGCCGACTGCCACCGATATACGCAGCCGAACACCGATACAGCCGACTTCCACCGATATACGCAGCCGAACACCAATACAGCCGACTGCCACCGATATACGCAACCGAACACCAATACAGCCGACTGCCACCGATATACGCAGCCGGACACCGATACAGCCGACTGCCACCGATATACGCAGCCGAACACCGATACGGCCGACTGCCACCGATATAAGCAGCCGAACACCGATATAGCCGACTGCCACCGATCTAAGCAGCCGACTGCCACCGATATACGCAGCCGAACACCGATACAGCCGACTGCCACCGATATACGTAGCCGAACACCGATACAGCCGACTTCCACCGATATACGCAGCCGAACACCAATACAGCCGACTGCCACCGATATACGCAACCGAACACCAATACAGCCGACTGCCACCGATATACGCAGCCGGACACCGATACAGCCGACTGCCACCGATATACGCAGCCGAACACCGATACGGCCGACTGCCACCGATATAAGCAGCCGAACACCGATATAGCCGACTGCCACCGATCTAAGCAGCCGACTGCCACCGATATACGCAGCCGAACACCGCTACAGCCGACTGCCACCGATATAAGCAGCCGAACACCGATACAGCCGACTGCCACCGATATACGCAGCCGAACACCAATACAGCCGACTGCCACCGATATACGCAGCCGAACACCGATACAGCCGACTGCCACCGATATACGCAGCCGAACACCAATACAGTCGACTGCCACCGATATACGCAGCCGAACACCGATACAGCCGACTGCCACCGATATACAGCCGACTGCCACCGATATAAGCAGCCGAACACCGATACAGCCGACTGCCACCGATATACGCAGCCGGACACCGATACAGCCGACTGCCACCGATATACGCAGCCGAACACCGATACAGCCGACTGCAACCGATATAAGCAGCCGAACACCGATATAGCCGACTGCCACCGATCTAAGCAGCCGACTGCCACCGATATACGCAGCCGAACACCGCTACAGCCGACTGCCACCGATATAAGCAGCCGAACACCGATACAGCCGACTGCCACCGATTTACGCAGCCGAACACCAATACAGCCGACTGCCACCGATATACGCAGCCGAACACCAATACAGCCGACTGCCACCGATATACGCAACCGAACACCAATACAGCCGACTGCCACCGATATACGCAGCCGAACACCGATACAGCCGACTGCCACCGATATACGCAGCCGAACACAGATACAGCCGACTGCCACCGATATACGCAGCCGAACACCAATACAGCCGACTGCCACCGACATACGCAACCGAACACCAATACAGCCGACTGCCACCGATATACGCAGCCGGACACCGATACAGCCGACTGCCACCGATATATGCAGCCGAACACCGATACAGCCGACTGCCACCGATATAAGCAGCCGAACACCGATACAGCCGACTGCCACCGATATACGCAGCCGAACACCAATACAGCCGACTGCCACCGATATACGCAGCCGAACACCGCTACAGCCGACTGCCACCGATATAAGCAGCCGAACACTGATACAGCCGACTGCCACCGATATACGCAGCCGAACACTAATACAGCCGACTGCCACCGATATACGCAGCCGAACACCGACACAGCCGACTGCCACCGATATACGCAGCCGGACACCGATACAGCCGACTGCCACCGATATACGCAGCCGAACACCGATACAGCCGACTTCCACCGATATACGCAGCCGAACACCAATACAGCCGACTGCCACCGATATACGCAACCGAACACCAATACAGCCGACTGCCACCGATATACGCAGCCGGACACCGATACAGCCGACTGCCACCGATATACGCAGCCGAACACCGATACGGCCGACTGCCACCGATATAAGCAGCCGAACACCGATATAGCCGACTGCCACCGATCTAAGCAGCCGACTGCCACCGATATACGCAGCCGAACACCGATACAGCCGACTGCCACCGATATACGTAGCCGAACACCGATACAGCCGACTTCCACCGATATACGCAGCCGAACACCAATACAGCCGACTGCCACCGATATACGCAACCGAACACCAATACAGCCGACTGCCACCGATATACGCAGCCGGACACCGATACAGCCGACTGCCACCGATATACGCAGCCGAACACCGATACGGCCGACTGCCACCGATATAAGCAGCCGAACACCGATATAGCCGACTGCCACCGATCTAAGCAGCCGACTGCCACCGATATACGCAGCCGAACACCGCTACAGCCGACTGCCACCGATATAAGCAGCCGAACACCGATACAGCCGACTGCCACCGATATACGCAGCCGAACACCAATACAGCCGACTGCCACCGATATACGCAGCCGAACACCGATACAGCCGACTGCCACCGATATACGCAGCCGAACACCAATACAGTCGACTGCCACCGATATACGCAGCCGAACACCGATACAGCCGACTGCCACCGATATACAGCCGACTGCCACCGATATAAGCAGCCGAACACCGATACAGCCGACTGCCACCGATATACGCAGCCGGACACCGATACAGCCGACTGCCACCGATATACGCAGCCGAACACCGATACAGCCGACTGCAACCGATATAAGCAGCCGAACACCGATATAGCCGACTGCCACCGATCTAAGCAGCCGACTGCCACCGATATACGCAGCCGAACACCGCTACAGCCGACTGCCACCGATATAAGCAGCCGAACACCGATACAGCCGACTGCCACCGATTTACGCAGCCGAACACCAATACAGCCGACTGCCACCGATATACGCAGCCGAACACCAATACAGCCGACTGCCACCGATATACGCAACCGAACACCAATACAGCCGACTGCCACCGATATACGCAGCCGAACACCGATACAGCCGACTGCCACCGATATACGCAGCCGAACACAGATACAGCCGACTGCCACCGATATACGCAGCCGAACACCAATACAGCCGACTGCCACCGACATACGCAACCGAACACCAATACAGCCGACTGCCACCGATATACGCAGCCGGACACCGATACAGCCGACTGCCACCGATATATGCAGCCGAACACCGATACAGCCGACTGCCACCGATATAAGCAGCCGAACACCGATACAGCCGACTGCCACCGATATACGCAGCCGAACACCAATACAGCCGACTGCCACCGATATACGCAGCCGAACACCGCTACAGCCGACTGCCACCGATATAAGCAGCCGAACACTGATACAGCCGACTGCCACCGATATACGCAGCCGAACACTAATACAGCCGACTGCCACCGATATACGCAGCCGAACACCGACACAGCCGACTGCCACCGATATACGCAGCCGAACACCGATACAGCCGACTGCCACCGATATACGCAGCCGAACACCGATACAGCCGACTGCCACCGATATACGCAGCCGAGCACCGATACAGCCGACTGCCACCGATATACGCAGCCGGACACCGATACAGCCGACTGCCACCGATATAAGCAGCCGAACACCGATATAGCCGACAGCCACCGATCTAAGCAGCCGAACACCGATACAGCCGACTGCCTCCGATATACGCAGCCGAACACCGCTACAGCCGACTGCCACCGATATAAGCAGCCGAACACTGATACAGCCGACTGCCACCGATATACGCAGCCGAACACTAATACAGCCGACTGCCACCGATATACGCAGCCGAACACCGACACAGCCGACTGCCACCGATATACGCAGCCGAACACCGATACAGCCGACTGCCACCGATATACGCAGCCGAACACCGATACAGCCGACTGACACCGACATGCAGCCGAACACCGATACATCCGACGACCACTAATATTGACGTATTGCGAGGAGGTCCGAGTAAGACGAAGAAGTATTGCCACGTGTGTTGATATTTGAAATATATATAAATATTTATGTAATTATAAAGAGAATAATAAAATTAAGCCTAATATACAACCCCGTCAAAGGGTAAAACAATTGTCTTATTATTACTTAAGGTTTTGAGGGTCCTTGAGTAGACCCAGGACACGACAAGCTACCCCAGCCTACGACAAAACCTCGTTACAAATGGCGCCCGAGCAGGGACCCAATTCAAAGTCGGAATGCGGAAAACCTGCCAAAACCGCCAGCAAGGATGAATTGAGTCCGCGACACACCAGCAATACTACCGAGAACCCGTCTACTGGATTAACAACCGACACCCCCGGTTGGGTATATCTGATGGACAACAACTGATGGAACAGTGCACTAAGTGCGGAATAGTCACTACCGGATATACTGTCGAACACCTCCGCAAACAATTAACGGACCACATTCGGATGAGAAGACTAAGGGCGTCGACCGAAAATCGCCTTAAGGACCTGGAAAATAAAGTACGGTCCGAGGAGCAAATGGTTGTGGATGAAGTTACCGTCCCTGTACCCCCACGACAACACACCATACCACGCAGGGCCGGAATACGATCAAAACCCGAAGTGTCAGACACTGAAATAATGACTACCGTCCAGCGCTGGGACCTCAAATATGGGGGCGGCGACAACGAGCTCATTGATTTTTTGGAAAGGTTTGAGGAATTGGCCGAATGTTACCAGTTCCCTCTGGACCGGCTACTACCCTCACTCTTAGGGGTCCTTAATGGGCACGCCCTGAAATGGTACCGTGTGAAACGCGACAGCATAAATACATGGGCTGAGTTCCGACAGGAGGCGGAAAAATTTTTCTTGCCTAGGCGATACCTGGCTCACCTGGAACAGGCGTTCTACAATCGCAAGCAGTACGATCGCGAAAAGGCAAAAGAATTCATCCTCAATATGCTCACACTCGCCCGACAACACCCCCAGTTACGCCTGGTGGACCATCTCGACCGGATTTACGACGGCCTACGCACCGAATACCGACATTATATAAGAAGAAATGACTTTACAAACCTGGATGAACTCACCGCAATGACCGACGAATTCGAGGCATTGAAGAAAGAGGAGCGCCTGCACACCTCCCACATCGTAACCGACGGCCAGTATTTTGGAGAAAACCTATGTTGGCGCTGCAAATCTCCAGGCCATACCCGATGGCGTTGTATGAACCCTCGAAAATTGTTCTGCTCCCATTGTGGCCGCGATGGCATCCTATCCCGACATTGCCATTGCCAAAAAGTAGCCCCCACCAACAATCCGCTCACCACCGATCAGGACAGACGGTACTATATCAAGGTCAGCATCCATGTGTATAAGGTGCAGGCTCTAGTCGACACGGGGGCATCCCACACCTATGTCGACGAGAAAATCGAACGTCACAGCTGCCCCACCGCACCAACCACGAGCAACGGACCGACCAACGATCATCGTTTCACCAAGACCGGTATCATCTTCGGCAACTACTGACCCTACGAGCATCACTCTGTCGGCGGTTCCGCGACAGCAGCTACCAGCAGTCCCCGGACCAAGGGCCATCATTCCATCGGCCGGTTCTACCAGTGGCGGTCGCCCCACCCGTTGGCCAGACATTTTATACCGATTGCATCGCTCTCCTAAGCAGGGGGGGGGGCGTTTTCGATATGCTGTTACTTTGGTACCTTTCGCCAGCATATTAGTTCCTTTCAAAAATGAAGCAAGTAGTTCTGATTTTTTCTGAGTCAAACACAAATTTGCAACAATTCCATCCAATTGGTTTTGTGTGACTAGGATTCGGTCGTTTGATGTTTCATATGATGTACCTTCACCAGAGTCGTATTCTGAGAAGAAATCCATGGATGTAGCAGCGGCGGTTGTAGTGCTGATATCTGTTTGAAGATCAGTACTTCGGTATGTTGGTACTGGAACGAATTCTGAGTGCGGTAATGATTATTGGACACTTGGCACTGCTACATAAGTTTTATTCCTTGCTTTCCTTCTATTCAAAGTTTTATGGTAGTTGATACATCCATCGCAATGTTCATCTTGATGCGGGCTGTTGTCTAACCACATCATTGGTATACCAAAAGGCATAGCCTTCTTCTTTTCACTTTTGCATTGCATAAGAGTTGAATAGCAATTGAAGCGAACTTTTTTAGGGGCATATTGACGTTAGTGATAAACTCTTGCGAGAAATATTGTTTATAGGCTTCAAAAAAAAAATCACTCGCATTGCCACATTTTTCATCGCTTGCTATGAAACGTCCACAAACATTACAAAAATGGTCCATTTTACATTTTGGTTCCAACATTTTTAATACAATATATATTTCACAATGTTTTTTTGTTATTTTTATGAAACCGATGCACTTAACTTAAATCACTCCCAAAATGAAATAAGTTCCAAAAAAATTAATAGCGAATCACGACCGAGCGAAAATTAAAAGACATCAGCTTCGGCTGAATTTCGAGTCTTAACTGAATCTTCATTTTTGAAATTAGTTCGCTTGTACGAAATAAAAAAAATCGCTCCCTGTGCGGTGGTTGAAAACAAATAAGTTGTTTTACTAATTCCTAATTCTTGGAACTTCCCTTTTTAATTACTTCTACCTAAATCGCTATTTATTTAATGGTTTTGGGATTTTTAACGCAAATTATCGACCAAGACCATTTTCTTTTAAAATGAAATTTATTGAAGAAACTGAGAGGCATATTATAGATAAAACAGAAAGCAAAAAGACTTAGTTTTGTGGAAAATATTTTCAAAAAGCATGAAAAAAATATAATTTTTCCAACATTTTGCTTCATAAGCACCACAAAAATGTTCTAAATCAATTTTTTTTTAAAATTTTAATTGTTTCACAGGTAGGGTTGTCAACTCAGTGCTTTTAGCACTGTTTTTAGTGCTTTTTAAAATTTTCGACGCGAACATTTTTCGAGTTAGTGCTTAGTGCTTTTTTTGGTGCTTTTTTTTTACATCAGTGACACCAAATCTATATTTTCCCAACAAAAAAAATTGTTTATTAAAAAATCACAAATTTGTTTACAGTGTAAATATATTTAGTTTCACGTTTACTTTTGAATGCAAATATGCACAGCTTACATAATGTTCTAAAATACAACCATTAATTGCTTACTATTTTTTGCAACTGTATATCTCAATTATAAATTTTCTTGATTGGCGCCGCTTTTTTTTTTTTGTCATAACCAGAATATTCCTTCAAATACAACAGGTAGGTAACAAGATATGATCAAATTATAAAGTGGATGCAAATAATTTTTTTTTGTGGTTTTTAGAATAATATTTCTTGCAATTCTAAAAATCTAAATTGTTTTCTTGATTGGTGTACCTTTTTTTTTAACCACAATTTTCATTCACATGCAAAGGTAAGTAACAAAATATGATAAAATAATAAAGTGCTTGCAAATAATTTTGTTTTCTGTGATTTTAGAATATATATTGGAACTCTAACAATCAATTCCAAATTTTCTTGATTGGCGTCGCTTTTTTGCCATTTGATTGGTATCGCTTTTTTTTTTGTCAACCACAATTTTCATTCACATACAAAGGTAAGTAACAAAATAAGATAAAATAATAAAGTGCTTGCAAATAATTTTGTTTTCTGTGATTTTAGAATATATATTGGAACCCTAACAATCAATTCCAAATTTTCTTGATTGGCGTCGCTTTTTTGCCATTTGATTGGTATCGCTTTTTTTTATTGTCAAACGCAATTTTTCTTCAAATACAACAGGTAAGTAACAATGTATGATAAACTTGGAATATATTTTAAGGGAAACATATAATTGGTTTTCCCGCTCATCTGTTCGACAGAAAACTTGTGAAAGAATATACCAATTAATAAATTCAGATACAGAATATCCTCAAAAAATTCCAATGATAGCAGATACTCGTTGGCTGTCAATAGAAAAATCCGTTAAAGCAATTTTAAAAGTATGGCTTGAACTACAAACATTATTTAATACTTTACCAATAACTCAGCAATGCTATACATCAAATGAACTTAAAAAGATGTATAATAATAATACCAATTATATTTACTTTATTTATTTAGCCGATGTGCTTAAGGATGTGCAGAGAATAAATCTGGCATTTGAAGCCAAAAACGCTGACCACACAAAATTGTTAGAAGATTTAGTAAACCTTCTTAAAATACTAACAACAAAAATTATTCATCCGAACAATGACTTCAATTTCGTAACAGGTGATATTTCTACTGTACAAGAAAATACATGTTGTATGGGGTATAACTTTCAAGAAGCTTGTCGTTTAAAAAAAATAAGCCTAGAAGAAAAAAGGGACATTTCACAATATTGCATTAAATTCGTTAGAAAATTAATAGAAGAAATACGGGCCAGACTACCCGCAAACTTTGAAATGCTAAGCAAAATTAGTATAATAAACGTTAAAAATGTTTTATCTCATATAAAACATGACATTATGCCATTAATCGAATCTAATGTTGAAAATTTTTCAAGTATTGAAAATGGTTGGCGATGAAATGGCAAAATGTAGAATCCACAGTTGAATTTTGGAATGAAGTGAAAGCATATAAGGATGCAACTGACTTAAACCCTTTTGAAGCTTTAGCTAATCTTGCTATTAAACTTTTGTCGCTCCCTTATTCCAACGCTGAAGTTGAAAGGGTTTTTTAGCGACATGAACCTTTTCAAATCAAAAATTAGAAATCGAATGTCATTACATTTAGTTAATGCTTTACTTCACATTAAAAATGGATTGAAAAGAGAAAATTCCTGTTGCGAAATTTATAAAATACCTGATGAAGTAAATATTTTAAGTAATAGTAATGATGTTTATAAAATATCGGAATTTGAAATTAAAACCGTTTTATGGCCGGATGAAAGTGATAATGAGGAAACAATAGACTTTAATCTAAGTTTGTGATATTTTAAATTAAAAATTTAAATTAATAATTCTTGTATAAAATACAAGGAATATTTAACTTTAATAGGTTTTTTTTTATTTGTTTTTATATTATTTAAATTTATTTTGATTTTTTGTTACTTTTCAAAGTTAAAAACTGTATTTGTGATTAACTTTAATATATATATATGTATATGAAAAATTTAGTGCTTTTTTTTTAAATTACGCGTTTTTGATCGGTTTTGGTGCTTTTTGATATTTCAAAGTTGACAACCCTGTTCACAGGTCTCTAGCAATAATTTGGCTTTCACAGATTGAAAAAATATCAATTAGTCGACGAGTTATAGCCAAAAAACCATATAAACAATATGCTGAAAATCGGCATTTGACTGCAAAGTTCGAAGGTCGATTAAAAAAAAATTCGAACTAACGTAAACAAACGCCGCGATACGGGTCTTCTAAATGAGCCTCTATTTTCACCCCTCACTCTCAAAATGTGACATTTTGGACAAACAGGTGTTTTTCTCATCAATGTAACTTATTACCTATTGTTCTTAGAAAATTTTCTCCCAAATAGTTTAGATAGCTATTTGTTCAATATTTCGGAAAAAAATACTTTAAAAAAAAATTTTTTTTTTGACTTTTTTTTTTTACTAAATTAAGGCATTTTTTGCCTTTATTTTCAAAAAGGGCATTTTTTTTTTTTTTCATAAGAAAGCTTAGGATTTTTCCTTTAAGAGCTTTTTGGTCGCTTAGTGGGATGGGAGTGGGATATCTATCAAAATAAATGTTTTGTAACTCAAGGCAACGGTTTTTCAATTTTTCACAAATGCACTATTTTGAATTTTTTCCTATTTGTGTGAAAAACCTTAAAATAAAACTTATACTGAGAAACTAGACAAATTAACCTTTCCGAAGCTATGTAATATGCCTAATTAAAATTTCATACCCTCAATACTGTAATACCCACAATATGTTAACCTCAGGAAAAAAATCACTTTTTTTCTATAGAAATGTTGAACAATTATTTTTTTTATTTATTTGTAATAATAATTAAATTAATATATTTATAATAATTATAATAAAAATAAATAGATAAATTATTTTATAAAATTTAATCTTAAAACATTAGATCCATTCATATCATAACTATTTTATAGTTAATTTATTGTAGCTGATGAAGTATTTAAGTTTTGTCACTTTTTAAAAATCCAATCTTTCATCTAGCTTATTTGTCCAATTTATTTGCTGCTTTTTAGCCAATCCTTTCTTGGCGTTACTAGGTTCAGCTGTTGATTTCGCTGGTGTTTTTTTTTTTTTTTTTTGACATTTGAAAGAAATCGCATTGAGTAGAGGCAGAAAACTTTTTCATCTCGAGTCTTCATCGACAAGCGGTATAAAAGCATGGTATTGAGCGGTGCCATCGATTGTTATCGCAGCATCGAATCTGCTCTTAAGTATTTTCAATGTTTCCTCATAATCGTCTTTGCTACTAAAAACTATTTTAGTTTCTTTACAATAATTCTTTGTCCAATGGAATAAAGCAGTCGCATCTAAGATGCGATCTTGATGAGAGCACTGGAGGCTATACTTCGCTGCATTTCTTTTAAGGTTTGCCCCAATACCATCACCAGCTCCTTTACCATGAGCAGTAGGATGAAAATGCCACTCAGCTGGCATTCCAAAATCTTTTTCATGGGCCATAAGATTTGCGAAGCTACTTTTGTTTTTAAAATGATGACAAGCTCCGTCCGAAACGTAGTATACCTTCTTTACTGTAAATTTAGATTTTAGATATTTTAGTATTATCTTCTGCAACTGTATCATGTTTTAAATCGTCGGATATGATTGCCATACTTTTGTGTTCCAGTTTTTCATCTTTCATGTAGTAAATAACTACTGTGAATATAGTTGCTTGGTCGTTATTGAAGTGGCATTCTTGTGTGGCATCCTGAAGAACATATTTATAGTTTTCTGCGAAATCATATGAAATAACGAATTCACCAGACTTCAAATGTATCTTGAAATCCTTGAAGAATGACCATTGCTCTTTGACTAAAAAGTTATGGTTTCTCAAGTTTAGCAATCCTGTACACATTTCTTCCACAAAATCATCCACATTTAAAATGATTGTTTTCAATGTGCATCTGTCAGTCTGAATCCAAGAATCAAATTTGACCTCCTCTATATATTCTCGATCTAAAGAGTTGATTAAATTTTCTTTGATGAATGTGGTTTTCGGGTAATTGGTGCATTCACCTAAGTGGCAAGAAGTTGTTGCATTATGACACATAGTCAATTTAAGGCAATCGCGTTAATCGTGTAAATCTTCTGCCGAATCATCTGTTAAATACTTTAAGTTGATTTCCTTCAACATCAGTTTAACATTTTCATGGTAAATGCAAACGCATACTGTGTGAGTTCCGCTGCTTTCTGCCAAAACGCAATGTTTTGGCCTCATTTGGGTAAATTTCGTGAAGCCAATTTTAACATCCTCGTGTTCAGATTAAAATGTTGCAAATAACTCTTTCAGGTTACAGAGAACCATTCTCTTCTGTTATGTTATGAAGGTATGTTACATACCTTCGGAAAGGTTAATTTGTCTAGTTTCTCAGTATAAGTTTTATTTGTAAGGTTTTTCACACAAATAGGAAAAAATTCAAAATAGTGCATTTGTGAAAAATTGAAAAACCGTTGTCTTGAGTTACAAAACATTTATTTTGATAGATATCCCACTCCCATCCCACTAAGCGACCAAAAAGCTCTTAAAGGAAAAATCCTAAGCTTTCTTATGAAAAAAAAAAATGCCCTTTTTGAAAATAAGGGCAAAAAATGCTTTAATTTAGTAAAAAAAAAGTCTAAAAAAAAATTTTTTTTTTTTAAGTATTTTTTTCCGAAATATTGAACAAATAGTTATCTAAACTATTTGGGAGAAAATTTTCTAAGAACAATAGGTAATAAGTTACATGGATGAGAAAAAACACCTGTTTGGCCAAAATGTCAAATTTTGATCCCCTCTAACTCAGAGAGCTCTTGACCGATCTTGTTGAAAAATTGTGCCTAAACTACTATCCAATAGGACTAACCTTCATCCCGATCGGAAGACATCGGTTTCAAAAGTTGGTGCACTTGACATGAAATCCCCCATATATATTAACAATACCAAGAACGCAATAACATAGCTCATGTTGTAGTATTGCCACATATTTTTTATATCGTTATCACGTCATAATAAAACAAGTAGGAGTGTTAAATTCGGCTGTGTCGAATTTTTTGATACCCTCCACCTGAGTCTCAAACTCTATATTACACCCAATGTTGAGTACGGCTACCACTTTTAAGCTTTTGCCGATACTGAAACATTAATTTCGAATACCAAAATTCAAATGATTCTTGGCTAAAAAGTATTATTATTATAATATAAGCTAATTTTAAAATATTTTTATCTGAATTATTTTTTATTTTTATCTGCATTACATTTAATACAAAAAAATACATAATAATAACAGGTAAGAAACTAAATATTTAAACTTTTAATATTTAATTTTTAGTTTTTAATATTTAATTCTTAATTTTTAATTTTCTAATATTAAATTTTTAATTTTTAAATTTTGTTTTTAATTTTTAATTTTTAATTTTCAATTTTTAATTTTTAATTTTTAATTTTTAATTTTTAATTTTTAATTTTTAATTTTTAATTTTTAATTTTTAATTTTTAATTTTTAATTTTTAATTTTTAATTTTTAATATTTAATTTTTAATTATAAATTTTTAATTTCCAATTTTTAATTTTTAATTTCTAATTTTTAATTTAAATTTTTATTTTTAAGCTTTAATTATTAATTTTTAATTTTTCGTTATTCATTATTCATTTTTCATCTTTCATTACTCATTTTTATACCCTCCACTCCAGTGTGCAGAGGGTATATATAAGTTTGTCATTCCGTTTGTAATAATTAGAAAAAAAAATCTGGACCCCATAAAATATATATATTTGTGATCCTTATAACAAGCGAAGTTGATATAGCGATGTCCGTCTGTCCGTCTGTGGAAATCACTATGACGGCTTCAATCGGGTAGCTAGGGGTGCTCGTTGGTATAAAAAATGATTTACTAACATCCTGAAAAGTTTGCTGTTAAAAATCGTCTAAATCGTTTAATCTGGTCCCGAGAATTGAGCGAAGAAGTGAAAAAAGTCCTGAGAAAATATGATTTGAATATGTGTTCTTGTCACGATAACGCCCTCAATAGGACAGCTAGGGCGCACGTTTTTAGTGAGAATGATTCACTAACATCATGAGAAGGCTTGTGTTTTTAAATCATGACAATAGGTTTCATAGGTGCCGAGAAATCACTGAAAAGGTAACAAAAATATGACGTTTTCCTATATTGTTTCCCAAAATTTTGTATTTTGTCATAGCTGTACATGTTGCTTTTGTGGTCGTTGTGTTAATAATATAAAAATTCATCAATATCAATATTTTTTGGTGTAATATTTAAGTTAATTAATTAATAAAAGAAACTATATAAAATCAATATCAATATTCTGCGATTTTTATAACATCACAAAATGTTACATATTGATATATACTACTGTTGCCAATATCAAAATACTATAAATAATATTCATTTATTCTGTGTATGTATATCCATAATAAGCGCATATTGAAATAAATCGGTATTTTATTTATACAAAATTCTGAAATTTTTAGAGTTGCAAAAATTGTATGATTTTAAGAGTTGTATTTTTAGTACATGTATAAACCCTGCATACTTGCATTCAAAAGTAGTAGGTAGGTAAACCATAAAATGTTAAAAAATTGGTGTTTAAAAAAATACTATTTTTTGTCACATGTTAAAAAAGATGTTAATTACAATAAATTTTTAAAATTTGTTATTTAATGTCGGGAACGGAGGCAAACGCCATTCCCAAAATTTTGTTTGAAGAGTTATCCACATTAAGAATAACCGCGGAGCTCAGCTCAATCAATGTGCAATGATCGAGCCTTGCCCTGGGAAACATGCATGTATGCTTTTCTTAACACAAACGCCATTCCCAACTACCAAAAATTTTAGGCACGCGCTATTCACATTATGAATAGTCGCGGAGCTCAACTCAATCAAAGTGCAATGATGAAGCTTCGCCCTTGGAAACATATATTCATGCTTTTCTTAGCATGAAATTCTTATGGCACATTAAAAATAAACTAATTGAGAAGTACAATTCATCATTACGCTGTATTATAATACTATTTTCTTATTTTACTGGTAGCTAGTAAACAAAGTGATCGTATCATTGTGAACGAAATAGAATTGAAATTGTGTGCAGATTTGTTTTACTTAAAAAAACCTGTTTCTACAGATAGTGAAAAAATCCCAGTAAGCATTTTATGCAATAAATGATCATGTAGAGTCTTTTTGACTCATATGTGCTATTAAAATAGTCATAAATGCGCCCTTTTGCTGATCACAAATTATTCTTTTGTTGGGATTAAATATTACCTTACCCGCGAATCTTCTTGAGAGTCCTTCTTATCCGCTTTTCTGATCAGTTGAGACTCATTTTTGGGTCTTATTTAATGTAATTTTTCTATTAATCTCTTTTTAAGAGAAAGCAAAAATCATTTTCTAGTCTTTTTCTAATAGCGCATGTGATTAATCAGTTTTTAATCATCAAAAGTGCTTGAAGAAGACACAGTAAGGTAATTTTTGTTAAAACAATCTTCGAAATGATGACTGGGATATCGTATGTTTTTGTTAACACACATACATATGCATAGCAGCACAAGTAAACCGAACTCTAATCGGCTTCTTATATATATACAGCCGAACAAAAACGAAAATACTCACCAAAGAGTAAAGTAAGCAACAATTTCATTCAGTCTTAAGGAAGCTTTTGAAGAAAGCAATTCTACGTCGCGTTGTCTTGTGAATTTTTACATTGGTTTTTAATAGCTACTAGTGATGCCAGGAGATTTTTTCAGAAATCTCTACGCTTATGAAAAAAATTCCCTTTTTTCCCTACACCCACTTTTTTCCCCTACACTACTTTTTTAAAAATTTATTTTTAATTTGTACATTTTCAATTTCAATTATGTAAAAATAACATAAAAAATATAAAAAATAAGATAAAACAAGTAAGAGTGTTAAATTCGGCTGTGCCGAATCTTTGATACCCTCCACCTCGGTTTGAGTCTTGATAATAAATGTAAATGAAAAAGTAAACAATTTGTTAAACTTAATACCAAATTATTTCAGCAAATTCTTTGGGTTGGTTTTCGTCTTTTCTATTATTTCGGTGTTTGCTTATTGGTCATCGTGGTTGCTGATCGGCATGCATTTAGGTTATATACCTATATGCATGCGTTTCCGGTTATATGACATAACTTCTCGTTTAATTTAGTTTTTGCTAATTAAATAGCTCGCCCTAACCTCCATCGCAAAGGTAATGGTTGTGTAGGGTGGCTATATGCATTAAATCGTGCTAATTGGAGATGGCTGTATAGTTTCTTTTAACTGGCCAAATATTTCTTCATTGTGGCCATATAGGTCGGATGGAGTAACAAAATAATAACCAAAAAGAAAAAAGCTCTCTCAACTTTTTTTTAAAATATTGTCATATTTTGAAAACATAGAGAATAAATTTATAATAATAAATAATCAAATTAGGGATGCAAAACGCAAAAACACCAAAAGTCCCAAACATTTTAAATAAAATAATTTAATAATAATAATTTAATGTTATCTTTATTTTCTGAAAAACTTCAAATTTTCATCCAAAAAAAATTGTGAAAATTTATATATAAAAAATAACATTCTCATCAAATTACGCTTCCTTATGTAACAATTTTTATGTTAGCAATTCTTAAATATCATTTGAGGTTTTCTTAAATTCATTGAATTTAAATTAATATTTTCTGTAGTGCGATTCTGCAAATTTCAAATTCAACGATCTGACAATCGCAAAATATATCGACAGCTATTGTTGTTTGCACTAAGGATTAAGTGATTCACTAAGTACATACATCTTAACGACAGTCGACAAATCTGTTTTTCTATTTATTTAAATTGTAAACTAGTGGCACCTCTGTCAAAATAAGCGAAAAACACAAAGAATAGAAAAAAACAAATAAGTTCGTGTTTGACAGGATGATTTTATGTTTATGTTTAATATCTTTATTTTTTTTTACTAATATTTCTGTTTATTTATTTGAAAATGAAATAATGAATTGAATATGCTATTTAATTTTTTTATTTAAATAAAAAAGTTTTTTAATAAAAGCAAAATATTTTTACTATTTTATGATTTTTATTTATGTAACCAATTATAACCAACTCACAAATAAACACAAAAAATAAACTCATTTTAATTACAAACACATTAACAAATTTAATAAACACACACATAGCATATTGTATAATTTTATGTATGTGTTAGTAGCAAATTTAAATAAAATTTACTCAAAATAAAGGAAACAATTTAAAAATCTGTAAATCTGCAAAGCGGCTAAAAAGAAATGTCTTTCAAATTATATAAGTTTAGTCAAAATCGGAATAAAACGGTAGAACAAAACATCGGTCACAAGAAATCGCGTAGCCTATTAATATTATAGATGTGAATGGAGTATTTTGATCCACATAAAACTCCATTTATTTTATAATGTACACTAGGGTGAAACAGAGTTCAACGAGATCCATTAATTTAAAATTATAAAAGCATAAATATGATATAATAACTATTTATAGCAAATTTTGTATAAAATTATTTGATCAACCTTGACCGTCTTTAACTTTTTCTACAATTAAACAAAAACCTGAAGACTGAAAAACTGGGGTGGCCAGTTTTAAAAAAATAAGGGCCTCATTCATGAAACGATAAAAAGTTGTATGAAAAATTTAAAATTTTGTAATATTTTAAAACAATTTACCTATAAATTCTAAACATTTCATCATGTTTCGTTTTATAAAATGAAGTAATTTTTATACAATATGTCGCACCTTAAATACAAAAGAGTCACAACTCAAAATTTTCCAAAATTGACTTTTTCTATAAATTAATTCACAGTATCTATCTATTTATTTATTTATCTACTGCAATAATTTATTTCTCATAACTACCTTCTTTAACAGGATAAATGCTGTTATATCTGGAGCACAACTTGAGATAATATCACTCTTCAAATGAAAAATTTCAGTCAGACAGTCATAACTCAAAATTATATTTTATTTCCAAAAATACAATATAAATTAAAAAAAAAAGTGTAGCAAAACTTTCCTCAAAATGGACATTTTTCATAATGAAACTAAATTTTTTTAAACAATACAATCATTTTTACATAAATAGTTGTTTGCCTCTTCTGAAAATATGAAAATTTTGAGTTGTGACTGTTCTGTATTTAAGGTGCGATATATTTAAAAAATACATTCTAAAAAAGGATCGCTGTATAAACGTATTTTTTTAAAGAATCCTTTTACAAAAAAAAAATATTTTTCAAAAAGTACGGGTTGCATTGTAAATTTCTTAATCACTTTCTTTTAACTCGTAGTGTCTGTTTGTCTTTTTAATCCTTTTCCCGTGATCCAAACGGCAGACCCATGGCGACGATAAAAATGAACTAACAAATTTTCGTTTCAAAATTTTAACGATAGTATAATTTTAACGATTTCTTTTATTAGCAACCATACAAATGCTCTACGAAATAAACAACCGATATGATTCTAGAAAACATGAAACCGTTAAAATCTTATTTTACTTAGGGAGTATAATAAAAACTTGGTTTTTATGGGTTATTTTTTTAATGGTTTTTTGATTTCAAGAGCTTTTTTCGTAACATTTTTTTTTTTCACTATAAAAAATATTTATAATCCTTAGCCTATATTATTTGTCGCCTTTATTGTCTTATAAATCACAACAAAAACTCGCTGAGCATGGAACTGTTCTCAAAAAGGTCTGTAAGCTTTTAATTTTTAGAAACAATTTAAAAAAAGTAAATATATCTTAAAAAAAAAAACCTTTTTCGATTTCTAAACCGATTTTTTTTTATCAATTTTCTTCTAAATACACAAAGAATGCCTATCTATATTCCTTAATCGAAATTATGTCTGTATAAATAATATTTGAAAAATCACGGTACAAAAAAGCTAAACCGAAAATGTCTGTGATATATAAATATCACCACTTGTTTTATGCAACCTGAATTCTTTGACACCCTCCACCGTATTCTAAACACAACATGATAACCAAGGTTTGTCGACACTAAAAGACAACGTAGGCTAGATTTCAAATTATAGGGATTTTATAATGATGTTTAAAATTTATAAGATAATTAACAAAAATTCTAGGTATTTTGGCACTCTTTTAATTCAAAGCAGTTATTAAATTTAATCAGAATATAGGTAAAAACATACAATTACATTTTTGTTTATTTGTTTATTAGCGATGCATACTTAAATTTTTAGGTTGAAATGTCGTCATTCAACCTAAAAATTTAAGTTTTTATCGATTGAATAAACAACACAAAAATGGTTGTCGTTTAGATAACAACAACAGCTGACTTTAACAATAGCGAATATCGTTTAAAAATTTTACTGATAATTTTGCAATTTTCTTTTCTTTACAATTCGACTATCGTTAAAAGAAGTTACTGAATCGCGGTACTGAAAAGTTATAAATATCTCCAGAATGGCAATATTATTTTTTTTTTAATGTAAACATTTTTAAATGTAAACATATGTGGTGTTTTTTTTTTTTGGAATTTCAATTTGTGTTTAACGAATAAAATTTATATATTAAAGATGCAATTGATGTCTTCTAAATTTAAAATTATTATTTCCGACGTTTTGATATGATTTTCTGAAATTCAATTAATATTTTCTAATTTATAATTGGAAATTTTAATTTCAGTTGTTATAAGAATTGATATTTTCTTAAATTTGAATGGAAAATTTAAGAAGTGCAATTTTGTATTTATGTGAATAATAATGCTTTATTAATTATAAACCATTTTTAAATATTAGATGTAATCGCAATCAGATATTTTGTAGGTAAAGCAGAATAATAGTTCTATATAACTATGTAGAACTGTTTTGAAAGCAAAAAAAATAAATCATGTGAGTCCGATCACAGGGAAGATGTGTAAACATCTAGTAATTAAAGATTTTTTATGTCCTTGTTTAAAATCAAACAGAAAGCGTCATCTATGTATCACTTATAGCAAAAACTGTTTCAGCTAATTCAACAACCCTTTGCTGTAAAGCGTTAAAAATATCCCAATATAAACGTATATAAGTGATACATAGATGACGCTTTTAAAAAAGTGGCATAAAAAATAATGTTATGTCATAATTTTTTCACCAATACAATCATAAGTCACACAGCGTTATGTCTCAGCTCTCACCTATTACGTGTTACACTGTTTTTGTGATTGTATTGTGAAATAGAAATTTGCCCCCCTGCGCGTATAGATGTTTACACATCAAAAAAACTCATTGATGAACTCGTTAACTCTATTTTGTAAAGACAACAAAAAGTTAACATGCTAAACTTATGTTCATATTTGTAAAAGAATAATGAAAAAACGTATGAAATTAAAGACCAGCCCGTGTATACTCTTAACATTGTTCTGTATTATATCTAGTTGAAAATATTGACATTCATGTTAAAATAGAAATAACTATTGCAAAGCTAATTAGAACAAAAATTTTGGCGCCATCTACTGTGGCATAGTCACGCTGAGCAAAATGAAGTGACACTCTGTTAATGCAAAAGAAATGTATTTTCCCCACAACAAAATATTGCAGAATTTTATGTAAATAAAATAATATACCGATTTTTTTCTAACATGCAGTTACTATGAATATACATACATACATATATATAATATATGTATATTATTTGTATTATTTAATATGTGTATGTATGTATATGTAAATATTACACACAAAAAATACAACATCAAAGGTTATTTTGGTGTTTTTATACCCTATACCACTATGTGGTTTGGGTATAATGACTTTGTGCTGCTGTTTGTAACAACCAAAAATATTTGACCTACGCCCATCTTTAATTATACCGTCCGTCTGTGTGTCCATGTAAAGCTTGTAATCAAACTGCAGGTCGCAAATATGAATATATTTTGATGAACTTTGGTATTTAATCTTTTATCGGCCATAGGATGAACGCTATTGAAATTGGTGAGAATCGGTCCATGTTCAGACCTAGCCCCCATACAAATGACCCCTATGAAATCAACATAAATTGCCATAAGATCCAAATTATCATACAAATCTTAGTCAAATTGGGTTTGTATGTATACATTACATTCATTAATCAGTAGTCCAAAAATGATCCATATTGGACAACTCTTAGTCATAGGCCCCATATAGAGCTGCTTCCCGATCTTCACATAAATCTATCAAAAACAAAAATATTGCACTGATTCTTCTCAAATTTTGTTTGTATATATAGGATAGGTCCATTTTTGGACCTAGTCCCCATATAGATATAGCATCCGATATGAACTTTTTCATATCTGCAGCCGAAAAAATTAATAAAAATCCCACTCAAATTTGGTTTATGCTTATTTTCTATATCCAGTTAGTTGGGTCTAAGAGATAGGGTCTCTAAACGCATGGTATAGGGTATCGTATAGTCGGTCTAGACCGATTATAATTTTCTTACTTGTTCTCTTTAAATAAATTAATACATAAATTTTTTTTGCTAAATTTACATTTGTGCAATTCACAACAGGTGTTGTATATTGTATGTTGTATTGAAATACACAATACAATCATTTGTTGTGAACACTCAGTTGTATTTTCATATTGTAAAACGCTTTCTTTAGTAATTTTCGATCCAACGAGGAAAGATCGCTTCGTCGCTTCTGCTATTTTGTATAAGAGAAAACACTTGTCAGTGTTTGCTTTTTGGTCGTGAGATATACCCTGGAGTTTTAGTTACGTACTTCTTGCTTTTTATTTATAATGAAAAAAAAAAAAAAAATGTTAAATATTTTGGTTGGTACTGAAAGAGAAAATACATACTAAAAATATAAACATTAATTTTTATATAAATACACTTATCGATGTATTTGCGTTATTTGCATTATTTGCCATATTTTATTTTATAATTATTTATGCTGATAAAATTCTATGTATTTGTTTTTTCTTTTCATAAAAACTGGCATTCACTTGGGACTGATATGTTATGATACAATATACAACATTTACTAAACATAGCAAATGAAGTTGGATCGTGTATCAGATTTTTCAGTGAAAATTACCAACAACAATTTTACACTATTGTAAAGTGATACACGATACAACAGATACAACGATACATTACCCATTGTGAATTGCCCAATTGTTTTTTTTTTTATTAACAACTAGGTATTTTAGCATTATTTTCTTTATATTATATTATATTAACTCGTAGTGGCTGCTTGTTGAAAAAATTTTGGATCGCTTTTAACCACTTTCCCGTGACCCAATCGATCTGACAGAAATGATCTAACAAATTTTTTAGTGATGCCAAAATAATGGAAACTTCTAAATTTTTCTACTAGAGTTGATAAAAAAATGTACAAAGGGTTTGTTTTTATTATATTATTAACGACCACAAAAACAACAAGTCCAGCTATGACAACAATGCAACTTTTAGAATAACAACAAGAACAATATAGAAATATCTTGCTTTTCATTTTTTTTTTTTATTTTTCAGAGATTTCCCTGGACCTGCTCCACCGATTTTAATGATTTTTGAAATAGAAATCTTCCTATGAATTTGGTGAATCATTCTCACTAAAAATGATCACCCTGGCTGTCCTATTGAGGGCGTGATCGTGAGAAGAACAACATAGAAAATTATATTTTTTCAAGACTTTTTTTAGTTCTTCATTCCAATCTCGGGCCCTAATCGACCGATTTGGCTGATTTTTAATAGCAAACTTCTCAGGATGTTAGTGAATAATTTTTTATGTCAACGAGTACCCTAGCTGCCCGATTGATGCCGTCATCGTGATTTCCAGAGACGGACATCGCTATATCAACTCCGGTTGTTATAAGGATCAAAATATATATATTTTATGGGGTCCAAAATTTTTTTTCTAATTATTACAAATGGAATGACAAACTTATATATACCCTCTGCACACTGGAGTGGAGGGTATAATAAAAATATATCGATAAAGGAAGATGTCTTGGAATTAACAACTTTTTTATAACATTTCCATTGTATTTCAGAAAGTGTCGACAAATTATTGATTTAATTTCAGAACTATAATTTTATTTCAGAATTATCAGTATCAGTGTAATAGTTATTGTCATCGCTGACTCACTAAAATGTAATGGTTTATGAACTCGATATAACAAATTAAAATTTGTTTTTATCCCATAGAATATTCTTTAATTTTTCCTACAGATACTTGTGTACTATAAATTGCATCACATATTATTGAATATTTTTAAAAATTATCATTTGTATTTCATGATAAATAGTTAGAAGCCTGCAAAGAAATCATTCGTAATACATATATGTATGAAAATTTGCCTATCAGTGAAGCCATTGTGAATGCAATGATTTCTTTGATTTATTTGAAATTCATATGAAGTATGTATAAACAAAAATCAGTACTTTATTTATATATACTAGCAGATTACAGCCCTCGTAATTCGAGTGCAAATTCTAGGAAATTTAATTTTTTCATTAAATAAAGACCTAAAGATATGGTAATCAATTTTTGCCAATTCATAATTCAACACAAAAATAAATAAGAAAATTATAGTCGGTATAGACCGACTATACGATACCCTATACCATGCGTTTAGAGACCCCATCTCTTAGACAAAACTAACTGGATATAAAAAATAAGCATAAACCAAATTTGAGTGGGATTTTTATTAATTTTTTTGGCTGCAGATATAAAAAGTTCATATCAGATGCTATATAGGGGACTAGGCCCAAAAATGGACCGATCCTGACCATGTTTGGTAAAGTCTCTTGTATTTTGCAAAAATATATACAAACAAAATTTGAGAAGAATCAGCGCAATATTTTTGTTTCTGATAGATTTAAGTGAAGATCGGGAAGCAGCTCTATATGGGGCCTGTGACTAAGAGTTGTCCCATAGGGACTACTCATTAATGGATCTAATAAACGCATACAAACCCAATTTGAGTAAGATCTATATGACAGTTTGGATCTTATGGCAATTTATGTCGATTTCATAGGGGTCATTTGTATGGGGGGCTAGGTCTTAACAAGGACCGATTCCCACCAATTTCAATAGTGTTCATGCTATGGCCGATAGAAGCTTATATACCAAATTTCATCAAAATATATTCATATTTGCGACCTGCAGTTTGATTACAAGGTTTACATGGACACACAGACGGACGGACGGACATCGTTAAATCGAATCAGAAAGTGATTCTGGTTCGATCGGTATAATAAAAGATGGGTCTAGGTCAAATATTTTTGGAAGTTACCAACAGCAGCACAAAGTCATTATACCCAAACCACATAGTGGTATAGGATATAAAAAAAACAAACTCCTTTTTATTACAAACACATTAACAAATTTAATAAACACACACATAGTATTGTATAATTTTATGTATGTGATAGTAGCAACTTTAAATGAAATTTACTCAAAATAAAGGAAAAAATTTTAAAATCTGTAAATCTGCAAATCGGCTAAAAAGAAATACCTTTCAAATAATATACGTTTGGTCAAAATCGGGATAAAACGGTTGTAACTTTAATGAAAGCCAATTCAGGCATTGATTGCGTTTTCCATAAATTCAGCCCGCAATTGACTTCTACCAATCCTTTGGCTATTCCCAATTTCCTAAACAAGTGCTCGCATCATAGCTATGCTATTAATTTTTAATTTTTTATTTAATTTTTCTTTAAAATAAATTTAATTTCGAAATTTCACGCTTGATTACAATGAAACACGATTTATTATTTATTTATTGTATTAAAAATCAAGCAATTCAAAATAAAATACAAACAAACATTAAATATTGAAATAAAGACAAAGCAAACAGGACAATGGGCTTAAATTTATACAGACATTTAAATAACTCTGCTGACTCTTCACTCGAAACATCCGTCAAAGTGGTACGCAACTTAGCACTGAATAAATTGACTAAGCTCAATAGAAATTTCCGGTAATGGGCCTTATTGAAATCAGTAGTTTCTTAAAGAAAACAATTTATTATAACACTTAATTATATATAAAAAATTTATAATACAGCTTACCTTTTGAGTGTTGTGAAATATGAATTTCGGCCAAAACTGATACACATCATTTGGAAAATTGAAATACTGCTACCTTTGCTTGTACAGAACCGTGTGTGAGATATTGTTGTAATACCTCCATAAAACAATTTGTAGAATATTCTGAGATCTTTGGTCTTTTGAAGAAACTAATTTCATTATCGATGTATTTACGGATACTGCACATTCCTTATTATTCTTCATATTATCAACATTATATTCCAGACATGGTAGAATGGCATAAACTAAAACATTCGAACCAAATAATAAAACAAACTCCCGTATCCATGTTATGGCAATAGACTGAAAGATAGATACAAGGATTAATGTAAAATTCTGCAATGAAGATTTTCTTTGTTTTTAGCTAGAATTTTTAATAAAATTTCAGTGAATTACCTTAATAAGTTTGGTGATTGCGCATGTATTATCAATATATTTATAGTGTCTTCCATGCGCATTGAACTGGAATCATTACGAATCGATTTAAGAAACTGTCAGCGTAGTTTCACACATTTGTATTTCTTGTGTATTATCTTCCATCATAAAAAGTCCATAAATAATATCAAATAGATAACCATATTATTTTCAGGTACAGCATTCACAATCGCAATCCAGGATATAACATATTGTCGCACAATATAATTCTTTACATAAATGCGTTCCTTAAGAAGAGGTATAAAAGCTTATAGATTGAAAGTTTGTGAAGATTCTATAACAATATTTTTAAGTAAACAATCCAACAGGAATAGGTCACAGGACTCCAGCAGGAAATAAATCGGTGAAGGGTATAATGGAGGAACATGCCACCAAGTTATACAAGGATCACACTCAAAATACCGGACACGTAAATATTGATCGTTTAAACAATTGAGAATGGGACTAACGAATTCACTGACATATTTTGAAGAGTCCTAAAGAAACAACAAAAATTAACTTGAAGTTTTAATTTAATTAATTACTTACCTTTCCAAAACCTAAACTTGTAGCCGCCAAACCAATTGAACCTCCCTTTCTTTTATTAGAATCCCGAGAGGAGGCAAAGTCATTGGACAACACGTTTGCGCAGTTATTTTACATATTAAACTCGATATCACTTGAATCATTTAAATAATCAGCCTTTTTTTTAAATATATATGTAGAAAGTATTAACTTTATTTATGTCTATATTTCTGTTTATTTTAACAATTTAAGTTAACACTTTAGAATTAACTTCACTTTCCGACAACCAATAATAAATAATACTCGGTAATTCACAAATATTGCTGTTTAACGAAAAAAATTTAAAAAAAACAACTCTACAACAGCAACAATGACAGTCATATGTTTTTCAACTAGAAAAAAACTGTTTATGTGTTAGTTTCGGTCATTCCCCAGTATGCATTGAAATATTATTTCTCCAATGTTGGAGAAAAGTTAAGTTCTCAAATTGATGTCAAATGTAATTCTCAACTTGGGTTGAACAATTTTTCTCCTTGTTTGCTTTCAACTTGACATCAAGTTGAGACTTAACATTTTTTCCAATCTTTGAGAAACATTTTTACTCTCAATTGGATATCCAACACTTTTCTCCAATTGAGACCAAACATTTTTTCAACTTGAATACGATTTGTGTTAAGTTTGAGATATTATTTAAATATGTCATAAATAATAAATTAAATTAAAAAATGCCAAAAAAGTACAAATAATTAATTGATGTATTTTTAATTATTTTTGCTTTTTGTCGAATTTTTCAATTTAAATTCTTAGTTATGACATATTTAATATAAATATTCAAAAAATGTACAAATAATTAATTCATTTCTTTTTAATTCTAGATTTTAAAAAATGTGCATAATATGTACATTTAATGTTAAATATGTACATACATAATAATGTTAAATATATAATGAAATTAAATTGAAACATTAAAAAAAGTACATTGTTTTCATTTCTAAAATTAGTATAATTTTTTTTAATATGGCAATTCCGTACCTTCCATTTGATCTTTGCTATCAAGTAGAGAATCACAAATTTCTCAATTTGATAACTATGCAAATCGCCATATAAAAAATGTGCCTTTTAAGTTGAGAAGACTATAATCGGCCTATTGAGGTGCATTTGAGAATTAACGTTGGAGATTTGAGAAATGTATTTGATCTCAAATGCACCTCAAGCTATTAGCAAACAAAAATGTTTATTGGGTCATTTATTGTAGGGTCGTTTGCACACACACAAAAAATAGAAAATTAATTGTCAATAAGCAAAGCAACTGGCTTCGAAATTCGATGATGCCAGTTAATCATTTTTTGTTCACGCGGAATTTATAATTGGAGGAATTTTTTTCTCGAGAAATGCATTTTCCGTGAGAAACAAATTCCTTGAGAATATTCATAATTGGGCTGAATAACTTTTAATTGGAACTTTTTAGTCAGAATAAATCATAATTCTAGTTAGATATTGGTTAATATTTAATTAGAAAAAATATTGTGGCATCTACGCAATTATTGAGGCAGTCACGTAAAAATTACATGCAACTCTGTTTTTTTTAACATAACAAAAATGGATTTTCCCTTTAACAAAATATGGCAGAATTCTTTATAAATGAAATGCACAATGGAAAATAAATTTTGTGCTAATTCTTAACAAAATTAATAAAATAACTTACCTATTTACTTATAAGTTGAATAATATATATGTAATATTATATTTATTAATATTTGTAATTTTTTTTGACACAATTTCACACACAGTTTTACAGATCAACTGTTTTCAAACTGATTTAGAAGTTTTCTGTTTTTGAAACAGTAGTGCCAATTTGTAACATTTTGTGATGTAATGAAAATCGCAGAATAATAAGTTAATACACAATAAAAAATGTTAAATTTTTAAGTTTTATATACATAATGCAATAAAAAAAACTTTGGTAAATTTACATTGAAGATGGTCAGAAATGAATGAGAAAAAATATAGAGACATTAAAGAAAAGCACATTTAATGTTAAACTATACGCACAAAATATATGGGTTTTTGTTTTTTCGAATTTAACTGTGGCTCTAAGTGAAAAGTTTTAGACCGATCGTATATTACATCTTGAGGATCCTCACCTAATATTTTCAAAAATTTTAAATTCTTTTTAACTCATTTAACCTCATTACGAAAATAGTAAAACCGTAAATATGGAAAATCCACGCACCTCAATAAATTTTTTTCTATGAAATAAATTGAAGACATTTCATATTATACAATTTTTTTTCAAAAATGTATCAATTATTGCAAATTTGAAATTTGACATATAGTATTTGTACATATACATATGTATAGATTTCGCAGTATGAAAAGAACTATTATTTCTTTATTTAGAATATATGTAAGTATTGCTCGCAAAAAAATGCAACATCATGAATGAAACACGTAGGCGACTGCTGCCAGCAGCATTTGTAGTCGTATAGTCAGCTACTTGATTTTTCTGAATACGACAGCAACATATAATACAAATGCATTTTTATTTAAATATACAATTACTTTTACTTATTTAAAATGCATTAGTATAACGTAAAAATAAATAAATAAATTAATTTAAACCCTTTTGATTATTAATGGAATTATAGCCTTTCATTTTGCGATTTTTTTTTTTTAACAAAATAAAACATTTCACAGCACTAATTTCTTTTACATATTTTGTTATATTGTCAACACTATTTTTGTTTTGTAGCCAACAAAACACACTTGCAGTTTTTTTCTATTTGAAGAACACATGACTGTCATTGTTGATGTTGTAGAGTTGTTTTTTTTTGATTTTTTTTTTCGTTAACTCTTTTGTATTAAAGCACCTCCAATATATGTATCCATTTTAGTTTGCAATTCAGTATATTTATAATTTATTACTTACAGCAAAAATAATAGAAACAATTTTATCAGCTTTTTTAATGTTTACGAAACTATATAAATAGACCTGAAGTTGGCAGCAAAAGCAGTAGCCTGTGTAAAGAACAAGTTAGCGACATGTAACTGTTACGTAACGTGTCAGCCTTTTTTTCACATGAAAAGTATTGGGACGTTCCAGTTACGTTCGGTAACTGTTTTAAATGATTTTCATGTAAAAAAAAAAACAACTGACTCGTTACGGTTACAGCTAGAAAACATTGACCTTTTATATATATTATAATGCTATGAATGCATTTATCTTTATTTTATTTTATTTATATATTCTTTTTTTTTTTTGTATTGTATAGGTATTATTTTTTTTTATTATTATTACTATTTAATTTAATTATTTTTTTTTTCTTTAAATAAATTAATACATAAAAATTTGGTTTTTAAATTGTTGGTGAACTTTTACTCTGCCTTTATATTAACTGGTAGTGTCTGCTTGTCGAAAAAATTTTGGATCCATTTTTAGCCCATTTCCCGTGAGCCAATCGATCTGAAACTATATAGGCAGGCTCGTGGCGATGGCAAAAATGACATAACAAATTTTTTCAATGATGACAAAACAATGGAAACTTTTAAATTTTCCTACCAGAGTTTTTTGTGGGATATTTTTTTATAATATTATTACCACAGCGACTGCAAAAACAACAAGTTCAACTATGAGAAAAATACAACATTTAGAATAACAACAAGAACAATAGAGAAACATATATTTTAAATTTTTTTTTACCTTTTCAGTAATTTCTCGGGACCTGTTAAACCGATTTTCATGATTTTTCAAACAGAAACCTTCTCATGACGTTAGTAAAAGGGTTTGTTTTTATTATATTATTACCACAACGACCACAAAAACAACAAGTCCAGCTATGACAACAATGCAACATTTAGAATAACAACAAGAACAATATGGAAACATCATGTTTTTCATGTTTTTTTTAATTTTTCAGAGATTTCCCTGGACCTGTTCCACCGATTTTAATGATTTTTGAATTAGAAATCTTCCCATGAATTTGGTGAATCATTCTCACTAAAAATTATCACCCTAGCTGTCCTATTGAGGGCGTGATCGTGACAAGAACAACATAGAAAATTATATATTTTCAAGACTTGTTTTAGTTCTTCATTCAAATCTCGGGCCCTAATCGACCGATTTGGACGATTTTAAATAGCAAACTTTTCAGGATACTAGTGAATCATTTTTTATGCCAACGAGCACCCTAGCTGCCCGATTGATGCCGTCATCGTGATTTCCACAGACGGACATCGCTATATCAACTCCGGTTGTTATAAGGATCACAAATATATATATTTTACGGGGTCCAAATTTTTTTTTTAAATTATTACAAACGGAATGACAAACTTATATATACCCTCTGCACACTGGAGTGGAGGGTATAAATATCATGAGAATTACATAAGAATAATACAAAAAACATACAGATATAAAAAAAAAAATTTTACAATTCTGTATAATTCAACTTTTTGATATGGCTAGATGTGCATTTAAAATTTACACAATTAAAATGGCTTGCAAATGAGATGTTATAACTCAAACAGAATATTTGTTCTTGGTTTTCAGTGTTGCCGTTTTAGCTTTTTAGTTGCTAGATTTAGCAACTTTTTTTGTCGTTTAGCATCCAAAATTTATCAAAAGATGCTAGATGCTAACTTAGATTCTTTTATTAATAAAAAGTTGCTTTTAGCATCTTTTTTTTGATATTTTTTTTTTCATAATTTTTGAATATATAATTTTAATGGTATTGATATATTTTAATTTCTCAAAGTGTAGTACAGTAATTTTGTGTACTACTCCTTTTACCACTCTGCTCGTTTCTTTCAACAAATATAAAGGTGCTATTACATTATGTGTTTTTTACATATGTACTGTCAAATTTTCCCACAACAAAAGTTGTACACATCGTGTGATACATATGAAACATTGTTTATGTACAATACATGAGCAAAGTCACATATACATTTTTCAATTAGAACAGGTTCTATTTTTGCATGACAAACATGTGAAAATACAACACTGCTTGTGGCGAAAGAAAAACAGAGTAAATTTGAAAGATTAATATTGAAAGAAAAATAAATTGTTTAGTATTAATTAACAATTAAAATATATACATATCTTTTTTTAACAATACATTTTTCTAAATTCACAAATTAAATCAGCTGTTGTTTACATTTAGAGGTTAAGTCATACGGAAATTCATATGCACGTGTGATAGCAAAAATTATGAATCGTATGTAAAAGACAATTTTGACAGACATGAGGAATTTCATATGGATAAAAAAAGTGACAGTACATATGTAAAAAAACATTTCGTGTAATAGCACCTTAACAAAACATTTTGAAATAGAAGAATGTAAACACCAACAACAGTTTTTAATGAATTAGAAAGTCGATTGCCAAAAAATATTATTGTATTAAAAAAATGCCAAAATTTTCAATACAAAACACATTAAATCGGGTTAAAGAACAGATAACCAATATATTAGAAGAGTTTAAATTTATATCATCTGAAACCGAAAAAATTCAAATCCAATGGAGTTATATCACAGAACAAAACTGGGATACAACACTGAATACAACCTCTTTATGGATTGAAAAATTCTATTGGCGAAAATCCATTTAAGGAGTTATCAATATTTGTATTGTCTATATTAGTTTTGTCTTTCTCAAAAGCCGAAGTTGAACGTTTGTTTAGTTTAATGGCTTTAGTTAAAAGCAAACTTCGAACAGAATAAAATACGTGTTGTTATGTTCTGTAATACGTATAAAAGAAGGATTGAAATTGAAAAATCGGTGCTGTCACACTTACAATATACCGAGCGATGTCGTTGATAAAAGTCGATCGTCAGAAAAATATCAGAGCCAAGAAGAACTTGAAGACGAAGACATCACAGAAATGTTAGATTCCATAAACCAATTGTTCTAATATAATCGTATCTTTTGATAATGTAATTTCTGTTATATTTTAAATAAAAAAAATCACTCTAAAATTAGAAATATTTAATTTAAGTTTAAAATAAACTCAATTTGATGTTAAAAAAAGTTTCAGATGAAATCCAAAATAATTTTAATTAAAATTTAAAAAATATAAATCTAAACATATGTTTTATATTAATTTTTCGATTTAAAGACCAAAGGATTATTAATAAGTATATAATTTTTCAATATAAAGGTAATGAAATTTGAAAAAAAAATTTAGCATCTTTTTTTAAGACTCCAGTACGTTTAATCATCTTTTTTTTTTGCAATTTAGCATCTTTACGATTTCAAATTATGGCAATACTGTTGGTTTTAAAAGATTTTTTATATCAGTGGTTATTAGCATGTATACTTAGATCTGATTTATCGCATTTTAATATATTTTCAAAAGCCTTGCATCTGCATTTATAGTCGTCACCTTTGACCTGCTCCAGCCATCCATTAGCTTCTCGTCTCTCAACTAACTGAAGCAAAATCCTTATGTTCTGTATTTCTTTGATGTGTTTTCAGCATCATCGAAAAACGAATCGGACATTTTTCTAAAATTAATTATGTTTCTAAAATTAATTATGTTCAAATTTATAATATTTTAATGTAATGCACAAAAAAGTGTTTCATACCTGTCATTGTTATATTTACTTCTTTCATATTATAGAGTTATTACCAGACTTAAAAAGACTTTAAAGTTTAAAATTGAAAAAAAATTATGCGATATTTAACAAATAGATTCAAAATAGTTTTGACTGAAATTTTTGGCAGTTTTAGTTTTGCCCTGTATCAGTAAAATGTTCAGATATTAACTAAAAAAAAACAATTTGTTAAATATTTTCATCTTAATTATCTTAATTAATTTAAAGACACAAAGATAGATTTAATACAATAAAAACAAGTAAGAGTTGAAAGTTGATCTATGCGGACTCACAAATGTGCCCTATACTAATAGGTCTGGAAAATTGAAAAGGATTGTAAAAAATAAAATGCACCTTTATATTAAAAAATTTAAATTAAAAAGAAAATTACAAAATAAACCATTTACCTGGTTAAACTTAATATTGTTTGTAATTATCTGGATCAGGTTAGTATTTAAAATGGGATAAATCGGGTGTCATTGTACCAATTTATGACCTAAAATATGTAGACACCTCTATAAAATGCGGAAAATTCAGAGCATTTGTTTTAATAATTCAGTAATAGGTTTATCAAAGTGTTTACATATTCAAATATTTTATAAACATTTGTTACAAATAGTGCAAGAAGTCCAGATATTAATGTAAACGTAAAACCCAGGTGGAGGGTATCAAAGATTCGGCATAGCCGAATTTAACACTCTTACTTGTTCAATCTTAATTTTTCATGTTCCATTTTTCAATTTTCATTTTTCACTTTCCATATTCCATTTTTCTTATTTCATTTTCCATTTTAAATTTTTCATATCTTTCATTTTTTAATTTTCGTTATTCATTTTCCACTTTCCATTTTAATTTTTCAATTTTCATTTTCCATTTTTTCAATTGCCATTTTCCATTTTCCATTTTTCATTTTGCAATTTTCATTTTCCATTTTTAAATTTTCATTTTCCATTTTAAATTTTCCATTTCCCATTTTTCATTTTCCCTTTTTCAGTTTTCAAGTTTCATTGTCCATTTTCCATTTTTCATTTTCAATTTCTCAATTTTCATTTTTCATTTTTCCATTTCCATTTTGCGTTTTCCATTTTCCATTTTTCATTTTCCATTTTTCATTTTTAATTTTCAATTTCCATTAGTCATTTTTAATTCTTCAATTTTCATTTTCCATTTTTCATTTTTCAATTTTCATTTTCCATTTTTCATTTTCCATTTCCATTTTCCCTTTTTCAATTTTCATTTTTCATTTTCCATTTTTCATATTTCAGTTTTCGTTTTCCATTTTCCACTTTCCATTTTTCATTTTTCAATTTTCATTTTCCATTTTTCAATTTTCATTTTTCAATTTTCATTTTCCATTTTTCAATTTCATTTTCCATTTTTCATTTTGCATTTTCCATTTTTCAATTTTCTTTTTTCATTTTCCATTTTTCATTTTCCATTTTCCGTTTTTCATTTCCCATTCTCCATTTCCTATTTTCCATTTTTCATTTTCCATATTTCATTTTTCAATTTTCTTTTTTCATTTTCCATTTTTCATTTTCATTTTCTATTCTCTGTTTTTCATTTTCTATTTTACATTTTCCATTTTCCGTTTTTCATTTTTATTTTTCATTCTCCATTTTCCATTTTCATTTTCCATTGGAAAATTTCCATTTTTCGTTTTAATTTTTTCTTTCATATTGGCGATTTTTTTTTATTATAACGTGTTCAATTGCCATTTTCCATTTTTCAATTTTCGTTTTCCATTTTTCATTTTGCAATTTTCATTTTCCATTTTTAGATTTTCATTTTCCATTTTTAATTTTTCATTTTTCAATTTTCATTTTCCATTTTTAATTTTTCAGTTTTCGTTTTCATTTCCCATTTTTCAGTTTTCAATTTTCATTGCCCACTTTCCATTTTTCATTTTCCATTTTTCAATTTTCATTTTTCCATTTTCCATTTTGCGTTTTCCATTTTCCATTTTTCGTTTTCATTTTCCATTTTTAATTTTTCAATTTCCATTTTCCATTAGTCATTTTCAATTCTTCAATTTTCATTTTCCATTTTTCATTTTTCAATTCCATTTTCCCTTTTTCAATTTTCATTTTTCATTTTCCATTTTTCATTTTCCATTTTTCATATTTCAGTTTTCGTTTTCCATTTTCCACTTTCCATTTTTCATTTTTCAATTTTCATTTTTCATTTTTCAATTTTTATTTTTCAATTTTCATTTTCCATTTTTCAATTTCATTTTCCATTTTTCATTCTGCATTTTCCATTTTTCAATTTTCTTTTTTCATTTTCCATTTTTCGTTTTCCGTTTTTCATTTTCCATTTTCCATTCTCCATTTTCTATTTTCCATTTTTCATTTTCCATATTTCATTTTTCAATTTTCTTTTTTTATTTTCCATTTTTCATTTTCCATTTTCTATTCTCTATTTTTCATTTTCTATTTTACATTTTCCATTTTCCGTTTTTCATTTTCCATCTCTCATTTTTATTTTTCATTCTCCATTTTCCATTTTCATTTTCCATTGGAAAATTTCCATTTTTCGTTTTAATTTTTTCTTTCATATTGGCGATTTTTTTTATTATAACGTGTTCAATTGCCATATTCCATTTTTCAATTTTCATTTTCCATTTTTCATTTTGCAATTTTCATTTTCCATTTTTCAATTTTCATTTTCCATTTTTAATTTTTCAGTTTTCGTTTTCCATTTCCCATTTTTCATTTTCCCTTTTTCGGTTTTCAATTTTCATTGTCCACTTTCCATTTTTCATTTTCCATTTTTCAATTTTCATTTTTCCATTTTGCGTTTTCCATTTTCCATTTTTCATTTTCATTTTCCATTTTTAATTTTTCAATTTCCATTTTCCATTAGTCATTTTCAATTCTTCAATTTTCATTTTCCATTTTTCATTTTTCAATTTTCATTTTCCATTTTTCATTTTCCATTTCCATTTTCCCTTTTTCAATTTTCATTTTTCATTTTCCATTTTTCATTTAGCATTTTTCAATTTTCATTTTTCAATTTTCATTTTCCATTTTTCAATTTCATTTTCCATTTTTCATTTTGCATTTTCCATTTTTCAATTTTCTTTTTTCATTTTCCATTTTTCATTTTCCATTTTCCGTTTTTCATTTTCCATTTTCCATTCTCCATTTTCTATTTTCCATTTTTCATTTTCCATATTTCATATTTCAATTTTCTTTTTTCATTTTCCATTTTTCATTTTCCATTTTCTATTCTCTATTTTTCATTTTCTATTTTACATTTTCCATTTTCCGTTTTTCATTTTCTATTTTTATTTTTCATTCTCCATTTTCCATTTGCATTTTCCATTGGAAAATTTCCATTTTTCGTTTTCATTTTTCCTTTCATATTGGCGATTTTTTTTATTATAACGTGATAACGATAAAAAAATATGTGGCAACACTACTAAAGGTGCTATTACACGAAATGTTTTTTACATATGTACTGTCACTTTTTTTATCCATATGAAATTCCTCATGTCTGTCAAAATTGTCTTTTACATACGATTCATAAAGGTGCTATTACACGAAGTGATTTTTACATATGTACTGTCACTTTTTTGATCCATATGAAATTCCTCATGTCTGTCAAAATTTTCCTTTACATACGATACATAATTTTTGCTATCACACGTGCATATGTATTTCCGTATGACATAACCTCTAAATGTAAACAACAGCTGATTTAATTTGTGAATTTACAAAAATTTATTGTTAAAAAAAAGTTACATATTTTTGAATTGTTAATTAATATTAAACAATTTATTTTTCTTTCAATATTAATCTTTATAATTTACTCTGTTTTTTTTCGCCACAAGCAGTGTTGTATTTTCATACGTTTGTCATGCAAAAATAGAACCTGTTCTAATTGAAAAATGTACTTGTGACTTTCCTCATGTATTGTACATAAACAATGTTTCATATGTATCACACGATGTGTACAACTTTTTTTGTGGGAAAATTTGACAGTACATATGTAAAAAACACATCATGTAATAGCACCTTAAAGGTGATATTACACGAAGTGTTTTTTACATATGTACTGTCACTTTTTTTATCCATATGAAATTTCTCAGGTCTGTCAAAATTGTCTTTTACATACGATTCATAATTTTTGCCATCACACGTGCATATGTATTTCCGTATGACATAACCTCTAAATGTAAACAACAGCTGATTTAATTTGTGAATTTACAAAAATTTATTGTTAAAAAAAAAGTTATATATTTTTTAATTGTTAATTAATACTACACAATTTATTTTTCTTTCAATATTAATCTTGAAAATTTACTCTGTTTTTCTTTCGCCACAAGCAGTGTTGTATTTTCATATGTTTGTCATGCAAAAATAGAACCTGTTCTAATTGAAAAATGTACTTGTGACTTTCCTCATGTATTGTACATAAACAATGTTTCATATGTATCACACGATGTGTACAACTTTTGTTGTGGGAAAATTTGGCAGTACATATGTAAAAAACACATCATGTAATAGCACCTTAACATGAGCTATGTTCTGTGTTCTTGGTATTGTTAATATATATGCATATTATGTTTGTGGCATTTTTTCATGTTGTTGTACAATTATTATTTTCAACCACTATGTTTTTTTTATCTACATATTTTTGCTCGTATCTTATCACAATGATGCCCGATGTAGCCCATTTTCAATACCAACCTGCTGGGAATTATGGCAAATGATATTTTTTAACCCTATCCAGTTAGATGGCTTTTTTGTGAATGAGCGTGATTTTAACAGACAGACGGACAGACGGACATCGCTATATCGCCTCGAGCTGTGATAAAAAATCGAAATATGAAAGAAAAAATGAAAACGAAAAATGCAAATTTTCCAATGGAAAATGAAAATGGAAAATGGAGAATGAAAAATAACAAGTAAGAGTGTTAAATTCGGCTATGCCGAATTTTTTTATACCTTCCACCTGAGTCTTTAACTGAATATTCACCCAATGTCGAGTACGGCTACAAATTTTAAACTTTTGCCGATACTGAAACATTAATTCCGACACCAAAATTCAAATGATTCTTGGCTAAAAATTATTAATATTAAAAAAAAAATAAGCTAATTTTAAAATATTTTTATCTAAACTATTTTTTATTTTTATCTGCATTACATATAATACAAAAAAAAAAAACAAGTGAGAGTGTTAAATTCGGCTATGCCGAATCTTTGATACCCTCCACCTGGGTTTTACGTTTACATTAATATCTGTACTTCTTGCACTATTTGTAACAAATGTATATAAAATATTTGAATATGTAAACACTTTGATAAACCTATTACTGAATTATTACAACAAATGCTCTGAATTTTCAGCATTTTTTAGAGGTGTCTACATATTTTTTGTCATAAATTGGCACAATGACACCCGATTTATCACATTTTAAATACTAACCTGATCCAGATAATTACAAACAATATTAAGTGTAACCAGGTAAATGGTTTATTTTGTAATTTTGTTTTTAATTTAAATTTTTTAATATAAAGGTGCATTTTATTTTTTACAATCCTTTTCAATTTTCCAGAACTACATATTAGTATAGGGCACATTTGTGAATCCGCATAGATCAACTTTCAACTCTTAGTTGTTTTTTTTGTATTAAATCTATCTTTGTGTCTTTAAATTAATTAAGATAATTAAAATGAAAATATTTAACAAATTGTTTTTTTAGTTAATATCTGAACATTTTACTGATACAAGGCAAAACTAAAACTGACAAAAAATTCAGTCAAAACTATTTTGAATGTAGTTGTTAAATATCGCATAATTTTTTTCGATTTTAAACTTTAGTCTTTTTTAAGTCTGGTAATAACTCTATAATATGAAGGAAGTAAATATGTGGCTTCTTTTATAACAATGACAAGTATAAAACACTTATTTGTGTATTACATTAATATATTATAAATATGAACATAATTAATTTTAGAAACATAATTATTTATTTTTAGAAAAATGTCCGATTCGCTTTTCGATGATGCTGAAAACACATCAAAGAAATACAGAAAATAAAGATTTTGCTTCAGTTAGTTGAGAGACGAGAAGCTAATGGATGGCTGGAACAGGTCAAAGGTGACGACTATAAATGCAGATGCAAGGCTTGTGAAAAAATATTAAAATGCGATATATCAGATCTAAGTATACATGCTAATAACCACTGTTATAAAAAATCTTTTAAAACCAAGAACAAATATTCTGTTTGAGTTATAACATCTCATTTGCAAGCCATTTTAATTAATTGTGTAAATTTTAAATGCACATCTAGCCATATCAAAAAGATGAATTACACAGAATTGTAAAAATAATTTTTTTATAATATCTATTAGTTTTTTATATTATTCTTATGTAATTCTCATGATATTTCTATCTTATTTTTTATATTTTTTTCTTCGTTTTTATGTTATTTTTACATAATTGAAATTGAAAATGTACAAATTAAAAATAAATTTTGAAAAAAGTAGTGTAGGGGAAAAAGTGGGTGTAGGGAAAAAAGGGTATTTTTGTCATAAGCGTAGAGATTTCTGAAAAAATCTCCTGGCGTCACTAGTACCTATTAAAAAACAATGTAAAAATTTCACAAGACAACGCGATATAGACTTGCTTTGTTCAAAAGCTTCCATAAGACTGAATGAAATTGTTGCTTACTTTACTCTTTGGTGAATATTTTCGTTTTTGTTCGGCTGCATACATATGAGAAGCCGATTAGATTTCGGTTTACAGGTGCTGCTATGCATATGTGTGTATGTTAACAAAAATATACGATGTCCCAGTCATCATTTCGAAGATTGTTTTAACAAAAATTACCTTACTGTGTCTTCTACGAGCACTTTTGATGATTAAAAACTGATTAATCACATGCGCTATTAAAAAAAGACTAGAAAATGGTTTTTTCTTACTCTTAAAAAGTGATTTATAGAAAAATGACATTAAATATGACTCAAAAATGAGTCTAAACTGATCAGAAAAGCGGATAAAAAGGACTCTCAAGAAGATTCGCGGGTAAGGAAATATTTCCTCCCAACAAAAGAATATTTTTTGATCAGCAAAAGAGCGCATTTATGACTGTTTTAATAGCACATATGAGTCAAAAAAGACATGATCATTTATTGCATAAAATGCTTACTGGGATTTTATTCACTATCTGTAGAAACAGGTTTTTTAAGTAAAACAAATCTGCACACAATTTCAATTCTATTTCGTTCACAATGATACGATCACTTTGTTTACTAGCTACCAGTAAAGAGCTGTACGCAGCTTGTTAAGGAATCTTAACAGAAAATTTTCATATATATCTTAAAGAAAAAAAAAGCACAAAAGTACCTTTCAGTGCAACGCTAGCAATCAGCTGTTTTCTGTCAATTATTAAGAATTATGAAATTGAAAACAAATCAATTCTTCGGTTCTGCTTTATTTGGCCTGCTAAACGCTTTTTAAGCTCAGCATCAAAATTACCCATCCGCTTCTTGTTTTTCTTTGTCGAATTTTGTTCGTTTTTTTTCCATGGTTGCAACTGAAAAATAACTTTTAATTTTTTTTAGCATATTACATTTTGTTTATGCTTACCTCTCCTGTCAAAATTCCGTTCAGAAAGAACGAAAAATTTGATATTCCTGCTCAAAGCCTGGGTTGCCTAACTTAATTTACGTCAAAAAAAGTAGTAAAAACAATACTACTTTTTTAAAAAGCTGCAGACTATCAACAGAAATTTTTTGACAGAAAAATTCCTTAAGCATTTCTGAAGCGTTTTTTTATATGGAGTTTTTGATTCCTTAGCAAGCTGCATACAGGCCTTAAAATAAGAAAATAGTATTATAATACAGCGTAATGATGAATTGTACTTCTCAATTAGTTTATTTTTAATGTGCCATAAGAAGTTCGGTTTGTGCTAAGAAAAGCATGAATATATGTTTCCCAGGGCGAAGCTTAATCATTGCACTTTGATTGAGTTGAGCCCGCGACTATTCCTGACGTGGATAGCTCGTGCCTACAATTTTTGGTAGTTGGGAGTGGCGTTTGTGCAAAGGGAAGCGTGAACACATGTTTCCCAGGGCGAGGCTTAATCATTGCACTTTGATTGAGCTGAACTCTGCGATTATTCCTAATGCGGAATAACTCGTGCATTAAATTCTCGGTATTCCGGGAATAACGTTTGAATGCGCCAAACATTAAATAATAAATTTTAAAAATGTATTATAATTAAATATTATTGACATCTATATTATATTATTATCATCTGAGAAAAAAAATTTTTTTTAAACACCAATTTTTTACAGGGGAGAGTTTTATGGTTTCAATACTACTTTTGAATGCAAGTATGTACTAAAAGTAGAACCCTTAAAATCATACTATTTTTTGCAACCCTAAAAATTGCAGTATTTTGTATGAATAAAATAATTTATATTTATATTATTTTTAATATGCGCTTATTATCGATATATGTACATACATATGCAGAATATATGAATGTTATTTATAGTATTTTGATGTTTGCAACAGTAGTATGTATGTATCAATTTGTAGTATGTTGTGATCTTATAAAAATCGCAGAATATTGATATTGATTTTATATAGTTTCTTTTATTAATTAACTAACTTAAATATTACACCATAAAATGTTGATATTGGTGAATTTTTACATTATTACCACAACGACCATAAAAACAACAAGTACAGCTGTGACAAAATACAAAATTTAGAATAACAATATAGGAAAACATCATATTTTTTTACCCTTTCAGTGATTTCTCGGCCCCTATGAAACCTATTGTCACGATTTAAAAACAGGAGCCTTCTCATGATGTTGATGCATCATTCTCACTAACGCCCTAGCTGTCCTATTGAGAACGTTATCGTGACAAGAACAACATAGTCAAATCATATTTTTTCAAGACTTTTTTTACTCCATCGTTCAATTCTCGGGACCAGATAAACCGATTTGGACGATTTTAAATAGCAAACTTTTCAGGATGTTAATAAATCATTTTTTGTACCAACGAGCAACCTAGTTGCCCGATTGAAGCCGTCATCGTGATTTCCACAGACGGACAGCCGGACAGACGGACATCGCTATATCAACTCCGCTTGTTATAAGGATCACAAATATATATATTTTCTGGGGTCCAGATTTTTTTTTTAATTATTACAAACAGAATGACAAACTTATATATACCCTCTGCACACTGGAGTGGAGGGTATAAAAATTGGAATTCAGATATCCAATTATAATTAAGAAAATATCAATTGGATTTCAGAAAATCATATTTAAACTTCGGAAATAATAATTTGAAATTTAGAAAATATCATATGAATTTTTTAATATATAAAAATTTTATTCTTTAAACACAAATTGAAATTCAAAACAAAACAACATTAAATTTGTTTACATTTAAAAAATCAACTGAAATTAAAAATAAAAATTTAATTCAGGTAACATTAATAGCGTTTCAAAATAAGAAAACATTTATTTAAATTCAAAGATATCAAATAAAGTTTAGAAAACAACAATTAATATTTAAGGATTGGTAATAAAAATTGTTGCATAAGTAAATAGCAATAAGTTTTAAACGAAAGAACAATTTTTAACAAGTAAGAAAATTATTGTTGGTCTAGACCGACTATATGATACCCTATACCATGCGTTTAAAGACCCTATCTCTCAGGCCCAACTAACTGGATATAGAAAATAAGCATAAACCAAATTTGAGTGGGATTTTTCTTATTTTTTTATACCCTATACCACTATGTGGTTTGGGTATAATGACTTTGTGCTGCTGTTTGTAACAACCAAATATTTGACCTAGACCCATCTTTAATTATACCGATCGAATCAGAATCACTTTCTGAGTTGATTTAACAATGTCCGTCCGTCCGTCCGTCCGTCCGTCTGTGTGTCCATGTAAACTTTGTAATCAAACTGCAGGTCGCAAATATGAATATATTTTGATGAAATTTGGTATGTAAGCTTTTGCCGGTCATGGGATGAACGCTATTGAAATTGGTGAGAATCGGTTCATGTTCAGACCTAGCCCCCATACAAATTACCCCTATGAAATCGACATAAATTGCCATAAGATCCAAATTGTCATATAGATCTTACTCAAATTGGGTTTGTGTGCGTTCATTACATCCATTAATGAGTAGTCCAAAAATGATCCCTTTGGCCCTATATAGAGCTACTTCCCGATCTTCACTTAAATCTATTAAAAACAAAAATATTGCACTGATTCTTCTCAAATTTTGTTTGTATATATTTTTGCAAAATAAAAGAGACTTTACCAAACATGATCAGGATCGGTCCATTTTTGGACCTAGTCCCCATATAGATATATCATCCGATATGAACTTTTTCATATCTGTGATTCTGATTCGATCGGTATAATTAAAGATGGGTCTAGGTCAAATATTTTTGGTAGTTACAAACAGCAGCACAAAGTCATTATACCCAAACCACATAGTGGTATAGGGTATAAAAATGAAAAATTAAAAATGGAAAATGAGAAATGGAAAATGAAAAATGAAAAATGAACGAGTATGCGTTTAGAGACCCATGCGTTTAGAGACCCTATCTCTTAGGCCCAACTAACTGGATATAGAAAACAAGCATAAACCAAATTTGAGTGGGAGTTTTATTAATTTTTTTGGCTGCAGATATGAAAAATTTCATATCGGATGCTATATCTATATGGGAACTAGGCTCAAAAATGGACCGATCCTGACCATGTTTGGTATAGTCTCTTGTATTTTGCAAGAATATAACAAACAAAATTTGAGAAGAATCAGTGCAATATTTTTGTTTGTTGATAGATTTAAGTGAAGATCGGGAAGCAGCTCTATATGGGGCCTATGACTAAGAGTTATCCAATAAGGATCATTTTTGAACTACTGATTAATGGATGTAATATTTACATACAAACCCAATTTGACTAAGATTTGTATGATAATTTGGATCTTATGGCAATATATGTTGATTTCATAGGGGTCATTTGTATGGGGGCTAGGTCTGAACATGGACCGATCCTCACCAATTTCAATAGCGTTCATCCCATGGCCGATAAAAGATCAAATACCAAATTTCATCAAAATATATTCATATTTGCGACCTGCAGTTTGATTACAAACTTTACATGGACACACAGACGGACGGACGGACGGACGGACGGACATCGTTAAATCGAATCAGATAGTGATTCTGATTCGATCAGATAGTGATTCTGATTCGATCGGTTTAATTAAAGATGGGTGTAGGTCAAATATTTTTGGTTGTTACAAACAGCAGCACAAAGTCATTATACCCAAACCACATGGTGGTATAGGGTATAATAAAAACAAGTAAGAAAATTATAGTCGGTCTAGACCGACTATACGATACCCTATACCATGCGTTTAGAAACCCTATCTCTTAGGCCCAACTAACTGGACATTGAAAATAAGCAAAAACCAAATTTGAGTGGGATTTTTATTAATTTTTTTTGGCTGCAGATATGAAAAAGTTAATATCGGATGCTATATCTATAAAGGGACTTGGTCCAAAAATGGACCGATCCTGATCATGTTTGGTAAAGTCTCTTGTATTTTGCAAAAATATGTACAAACAAAATTTGAGAAGAATCAGTGCAATATTTTTGCTTTTTAATAGATTTAAGTGAAGATCGGGAAGCAGCTCTATATGGGGTCAAAGGGATCATTTTTGAACTACGCATTAGTGGATGTAATGAATGCATACAAACCCAATTTGAGTAAGATCTATATGACAATTTGGATCTTATGGCAATTTATGTCGATTTCATATGGGTAATTTGTATGGGGGCTAGGTCTGAACATGGACCGATTCTCACCAATTTCAATAGAGTTCACCCCATGGCCGATAAAAGCTTATATACCAAATTTCATCAAAATACATTCATATTTGCGACCTGCAGTTTGATTACAAGCTTTACATGGACACACAGACGGACGGACGGACGGACATTGTTAAATCAACTCAGAAAGTGATTCTGATGCGATCGGTATAATTAAAGATGGGTCTAGGTCAAATATTTTTGGTTGTTACAAACAGCAGCACAAAGTCATTATACCCAAACCACATAGTGGTATAGGGTATAAAAAGTACAACTAATTGATGAGAATATTTATACCCTCCACTCCAGTGTGCAGATGGTATATATAAGTTTGTCATTCCGTTTGTAATAATTAGAAAAAAAAATTTGGACCCCATAAAATATTTGTGATCCTTATAACAAGCGGAGTTGATATAGCGACGTTTGTCTGTCCGACTGTGGAAATCACGATGATGGCTTAAATCGGGCAGCTAGGGTGCTCGTTGGCATAAAAAATGATTCACTGACATCCTCAGAAGTTTAAAATCGTCCAAATCGGTTAATTAGGTCCCGAGAATTGAGTGAAGAAGTAAACAAGTCTTGAAAAAATATGATTTGTCTATGTTGTTCTTGTCACGATCACACCCTCAATAGCATAGCTAGGGCACTCGCTTTTAATGAGGATGATTCACTAATATCATGAGAAAGTTCCTGTTTAAAAAATAATGAAAATCGGCTTAATAGGTCCCGAGAAATCACTGAAAAAGTAAAAAACAATTGAAAAATTTATGTTTCTGTATTGTTCTTGTTGTTATTCTAAATTTTTTATTGTTGTCATAGCTGGACTTGTCATTTTTTGCGGTCGTTGTGATAATAGTATAAAAATTCACCAACATCAAATGCAAATAATGCTAAACTATAGTTATTAATAAAAAAATTACAATGTAAATTTACCAAAAAAAAAAAATTTTCTTATGTATTAATTTATTTAAAGAAAAACACAACAATAACTTTTGATTTTGTATTTTGTGTGTGTAATATTTACATATACATAAATATATTAAATAAAAAAAATATATATACGGTATATAATTTTATTTATATAATGTATCAATGTTTCCATAGCATTCTGATTAATATATAAAAAATTAATGTTTTCATAACAATCAGCTAGCGACTTCACCGAATTAATCGACAATATTCTGTAGCACACATGGCGACCAGATTTTAATTACTAACAATCGCCAAAATTCTTGAAAAATAAGCTTAAAAGTTTCGGAATAGCAATTTTTAACAATTAAAAATTTTTAACATAGTTTTTATTGAAACTAACAAACACAACGCTAATATTATAAGCAAAAATTTTTTTTTTAATTTCAGAAAGCTTTATCTTAAAAAATATTGCATATTGCAGAAGACAATTTTTTTAAATTTTCAAATGCATTATTACAAAATCTGAAAGTTAAAACCTCCACTAACAAGAAAGGTCTAATAGGGGCACCCGCAGAAATATTTAGTTTTTTCGTTTTTTTTTTTTTGCAGATTTCATCTAATGAAACCATATTAAAATTGGACATCATATAAAATTGTTGGTTAAAAGTGGTCAATATTATTACAAAAAAAATAAGTACAAAGATCACGAAAAAAATATTGAGAGCAAAAATAAAAAATTCATAGAATTTTTTTTAAAGCATGTATTTAAATTATTTGTATTTTTATACCCTCCACTCAAGTATGCAGAGGGTGTATATAAGTTTGTCATTCCGTTTGTAATAATTAGTAATTAATAACCGATAAATGCTTTCATAACATTATAATATGTATAAAAAGTCAATGTTTTCTACCAATCAGCTCAAAATTGTTTTCTCCTTTCATTTACATGTATAAAATTCTGCAATATTTTGTTTTAGGGTAAATACAATTTTTTAGTATTAACAGAGTTGCACTTCATTTGGCTCTAGAGTGCAAGAATGATAGAATAAAGGCCAAATTAGGCACACGTAACCGTAACGTAACGTGTCAGCTGTATTTTTTACATGAAAAGAATTTAAGGGCACTATACACTTGTCAAATTTACATCAAGCGTTTTGGTGGCATTAGTGAAAATTTGTTTTACCGACAAAATCTAAATTTTTGGATTTTTCATCAAGCACCGTCGGAATATATATTTCGAAAAAACTGAAAAACACTTGTTTGTGCAGTTTATTTGTTTTGTGCATCTTTTTTATACATACGATTTTAATAAGTAAGTTTGTAAATAAAACGAACATAAAAATAGTATAAATTTAAACATAATTGATTTTAGAAACTTTTCCGATTCGTTTTTCGATGATGCTGAAAACACATCAAAGAAATACAGAAAATAAAGATTTTGCGTCAGTTAGTTGACAGACGAGAAGACAGATGCAAGGCTCGTGAAAAAATATTAAAATGCGATAAATCAGATCTAAGTATACATGCTAATAATCACTGTTATAAAAAATCTTTTTAAACCAAGAACAAATATTCTGTTTGAGTTATAACATCTCATTTGCAAGCCATTTTAATTAATTGTGTAAATTTTAAATGCACATCTAGCCCTATCAAAAAGATGAATTATACAGAATTGTAAAAATAATTTTTTTATATATCTGTTAGTTTTTTATATTATACTTATGTAGTTCTCATGATATTTTGATCTTATTTTTTATATTTTTTCTTCGTTTTTATGTTATTTTTACATAATTGAAATTGAAAATGTACAAATTAAAAATAAATTTTGAAAAAAGTAGTGTAGGGGCAAAAGTGGGTATAGGGAAAAAATGGAATTTTTTTCATAAGCGTAGAGATTTCTGAAAAAAATCTCCTGGCATCACTAGTACCTATTAAAAAAAATGTAAAAATTTCACAAGACAACGCGACATAGACTTGCTTTGTTCAAAAGCTTCCATAAGACTGAATGAAATTGTTGCTTACTTTACTCTTTGGTGAGTATTTTCATTTTTGTTCGGCTGTATACATATAAGAAGCCGATTAGAGTTCGGTTTACTGGTGCTGCTATGCATATGTGTGTATGTTAACAAAAATATACGATGTCCCAGTCATCATTTCGAAAATTGTTTTAACAAAAATTACCTTACTGTATCTTCTTCGAGCACTTTTGATGATTAAAAACTGATTAATCACATGCGCTATTAGAAAAAGACTAGAAAATGGTTTTTTCTTACTCTTAAAAAGTGATTTATAGAAAAATGACATTAAATATGACTCAAAAATGAGTCTAAACTGATCAGAAAAGCGGATAAAAAGGACTGTCAAGAAGATTCGCGGCTAAGGTAATATTTCCTCCCAACAAAAGAATATTTTGTGATCAGCAAAAGAGCGCATTTATAACTGTTTTAATAGCACATATGAGTCAAAAAAGACTCTACATGATCATTTATTGCATAAAATGCTTACTGAGATTTTATTCACTATCTGTAGAAACAGGTTTTTTAAGTCGGGGGTCACACAAGGCAATTTTTATTGCGCAACTTTTTGGTAATTCTCTTTTGAAATTGCTTTTATGTCCACACACGACAATTTCTTCGGCAATTTTACTGTTTTGTTTTGTTTTCATTTTCTTATAATTTGACATTTGTGCTCTAGTCGTAAAGAACAATAATAAAATTAAATACATATACACATAAATTAATTTAATTGGTTTTGTTGAAAAATGAATTCAAAAGAAAAAAATTAAGTCCCGATTCCATTTAAAGGCCATTTTAATAAAGTAAACAATAATTACGAATTATTCACACCAAGAAGCGAAACACCGAATGAAAAGAAATGTCAAATATTCAATAAAAAAAAAAGCGAATGAGAGAATTGCTCGAAATAGCCGAGAACCGGCAATTACTTTTCCCTTTTTATTCCCCTCACCGCAAACATCTACAAACTCAAGAATTGCGCAACAAAAGTTGCCTTGTGTGAACTTGGACTAAGTAAAGCAAATCTGCACACAATTTCAGTTCTATTTCGTTCACAATGATACGATCACTTTGTTTACTAGCTACCAGTAAAAGAAGAAAATAGTATTATAATACAGCGTAATGATGAATTGCACTTCTCAATTAGTTTATTTTTAATGTCCCATAAGAAGTTCGGTTTGTGCTAAGAAAAGCATGAATATATGTTTCCCAGGGCGAAGCTTGATCATTGCACTTTGATTGAGTTGAGCTCCGCGACTATTCATAATGTGAATAGCTCGTGCCTAAAATTTTTGGTGGTTGGGAATGGCGTTTGTGTTAAGAAAAGCATGAATGCATGCTTCCCAGGGCAAGGCTCGATCATTGCACATTGATTGAGCTGAGCTCCGCGGTTATTCTTAATGTGGATAACTCATGCAAAAAATTTTTGGGAATGGCGTTTGCCTCCGTCTCGATATTAAATAACAAATTTTAAAAATTTATTGTCATTAACATCTTTTTTTAACATCTGACAAAAATAATAGTATTTTTTTTAAACACCAATTTTTTACAGGGTAAATATTTTATGGTTTACCTACTACTTTTGAATGCAAGTATGCAGAGTTTATACATCTACTAAAAATACAACCCTTAAAACCATATTGTTTTTGCAACTCTAAAAATTTCAGAATTTTGTGTGAATAAAATAAAATACCGATTTATTTTTTAATATGCGCTTATTATGGATAAGAATATGGATACAGAATAAATGAATATTATTTATAGTATTTTGATATTGGCAACAGTAGTATATATCAATTTATAACATTTTGTGATGTTATAAAAATCGCAGAATATTGATATTGATTTTATATAGTTTCTTTTATTAATTAATTAACTTAAATATTACACCAAAAAATATTGATATTGATGAATTTTTATATTATTAACACAACGCCCACAAAAGCAACATGTACAGCTATAACAAAATACAAAATTTTGGAAAACAATATAGGAAAACGTCATATTTTTTTTACCTTTTCAGTGATTTCTTGGCACCTGTGAAACCTATTGTCATGATTTAAAAACACAAGCCTTCTCATGATGTTAGTGAATCATTCTCAATAAAATCGAGCGCCCTAGCTGTCCTATTGAGGCCGTTATCGTGACAAGATCACATATTCAAATCATATTTTCTCAGGACTTTTTTTTCTTCTTCGATCTATTCTCGGGACCAGATAAACCGATTTGGACGATTTTAAATAGCAAACTTCTCAGGATGTTATTGAATCATTTCATATACCAACGAGCACTCTAGCTGCCCGATTGAAGCCGTCATCGTGATTTCCACAGACGGACAGGAGGACAGACAGATCACAAATATATATATTTTATGGGGTCCAGATTTTTTTTTTTCTAATTATTACAAACGGAATGACAAGCTTATATATACCCTCTGCACGCTGGAGTGGAGGGTATAAAAAAATACATAATAATACATGTAAGAAATGTGACGGTGATCTTTTTTGCTCTGCACTGTAACAAAAGAATTTCTGTTACAAGCAGAATAAGAAAGAAGGAAAAAATAATAACCTTGATCTTGAAACTATTTTCAAGTTCAAGTATGTACATATAAACAACACCTTATATGTTAATAGGTTGATGGCATTTTTTTTTTTAACAAACTGATGTATGGCGTTTTGTTCTCTTCATTTTGTTGTATTAAATCATGAACACATTCATATGCAATCATGCTGGTCAAACCACGTATTTTCTTGTATTGATCTCACTTGCTCTCATAGTCATATATGAGTGTGAGTGTTATAAATACTAGAGAATATTATGAATGCATATGAATGTTCTCATTGAATTGGTGGTGACTTTGTTTTTTTAATAAACAGGTTTTTATCTGAACATGAATGAATGAAGATGAGAAGGCTAATGTAATAAAGTAAAATTTAAATCATGGAGTTGAATTTTGATTTTTGAAGACAATGGTTGAGGAAAAACCCTCTTAAGAATTTAAAATTAAAAATGTAGTGTTAATTGTAGAAACTTTAAGAAAAAACAAGTAAGAGTGTTAAATTCGGCTGTGCCGAATCTTTGATACCCTCCACCTCGGTTTGAGTGTTGATAATAAATGTAAATGAAAAAGTAAACAATTTGTTAAACTTAATACCAAATTATTTCAGCAAATTCTTTGGGTTGGTTTTCGTCTTTTCTATTCTTTCGCATTTATTTCGGTGTTTGCTTTTTGGTCATCGTGGTTGCTGATCGGCATGCATTTAGGTTATATACCTATATGCATGCGTTTCCGGTTATATGACATAACTTCTCGTTTAATTTAGTTTTTGCTAATTAAATAGCTCGCCCTAACCTCCATTGCAAAGGTAATGGTTGTGTAGAGTGGCTATATGCATTAAATCGTGCTAATTGGAGATGGCTGTATAGTTTCTTTTAACTGGCCAAATATTTCTTCATTGTGGCCATATAGGTCGGATGGAGTAACAAAATAATAACCAAAAAAAAAAGCTCTCTCAACTTTTTTTTAAAATATTGCCATATTTTGAAAACATAGAGAATAAATTTATAATAATAAATAATCAAATTAGGGATGAAAAACGCAAAAAACGAAAAGTCCCAAACATTTTAAATAAAATAATTTAATGTTATCTTTATTTTCTGAAAAACTTCAAATTTTCATCCAAAAAAAATTGTGAAAATTTATATATAAAAAATAACATTCTCATAAAATTACGTTTACTTATGTAACAATTTTTATGTTAGCAATTCTTAAATATCATTTGAGGTTTTCTTAAATTCATTGAATTTAAATTAATATCGACAAATCTGTTTTTCTATTTATTTAAATTGTAAAGGAGTGGCATCTCTGTCAAAATAAGCGAAAAACACAAAGAATAGAAAAAAACAAATTACTTCGTGTTTGACAGGATGATTTTATGTTTATGTTTAATATCTTTATTTTTTTTACTAATATTTCTGTTTATTTATTTGAAAATGAAATAATGAATTGAATATTTAATTTTTTTATTTATATAAAAAAGTTTTTTAATTAAAGCAAAATATTTTCACTATTTCATGATTTTTATTTATGTATGACGACATTTCACCTAAAAATTTAAGTTTTTATCGATTGGATAAAACACACAAAAATGGTTGTCGTTTAGATAACAACAACAGCTGACAATAGCGAATATCGTTTCAAAATTTTACTGATAATTTTGCAATTTTCTTTTTTTTACAATTCGACTATCGTTAAAAGAAGTTACTGAATCGCGGTACTGAAAAGTTATTAATATCTCCTGAATGGCAATATTTTTTTTAAATGTAAACATTTTTAAATGTAAAGATATTTCTAAATTTAAAATTATTATTTCCGACGTTTTGATATGATTTTCTGAAACTCAATTAATATTTTCTAATTTATAATTGGAAATTTTATTTTCAGTTTTTAATATAATTGATATTTTCTTAAATTTGAATGGAAAATTTAAAAAGTGAAATTTTGTATTTATGTGAATAATAATGCTTTATTAATTATAAACAATTTTTAAAAATTAGATGTAATCGCAATCAGATATTTTATAGGTAAAGCAGAATAATAATTCTATATAACTATGTAGAACTGTTTTGTAAGCAAAAAACTCATTGACGAACTCGGTAACTCTATTTTGTAAAGACAACAAAAAGTTAACCCCCCAATCTCACATCACACTGAAATTCTAAAATCGTTGTGTACGTATTATCAACGAAAAATTGTTCGAATTAGTCGAATCCATCGCCATTAAATTTTATGCTCAAACATCTGACTGCAATCTCATTTTTAAAATGTTGTCGAAGCGTAAACTTGAAAAAATTTGTATACTTCTCTCTCTTATTTTATTTTAAGTAGAGTTACTAAGTTTATTATACAGGCACATGTTTGAGGGAAAATGTTTACATTTATTATTATTAGTATTATTTTAATAATAGTTAATAATATTTATGCTCTATAATTAACAAACGTTTTTGTATGCGCATTTCAAAAAATAAATCATTATAATAGATTTAACAAGTTAAAACTTTAATTACAATTTTACAGGATCCAGTAAATTTGCATTAAATTTATAACAGGGTAACATTAATCATCGTTAGTGTCTGCCACTATTCGCACGAAAAATTTGGTGCCATTAGTGTGACCACTGCGGAAAATGTGTGTGTATTAGTAAAAAAAAAATGTGAGTGTATTGAGTTTTTCGAACTTGCAGTGTGATGTGAGATTGGTGGGTAATATGCCAAACTTATGTTCATATTTGTAAAACAATAATGAAAAAACGTATGAAATAAAAGACCAACCCGTGTATACTCTTAACATTGTTCTGTATGATATCTAGTTGAAAATATTAACATTCATGTTAAAATAGAAATAACTATTGCAAAGCTAATTAGAACAAACAAAAATTATGGCGGCATCTACTGTGGCATAGTCACGCTGAGCAAAATGAAGTGACACTCTGTTAATACAAAAGAAATGTATTTTCCCCACAACAAAATACTGCAGAATTTTATGTAAATAAAATAACCGATTTATTTCTAACATGCAGTTACTATCAATATACATACATACATATATATAATATATGTACATTATTTGTATTATTTAATATGTGTATGTATGTATATTTAAATATTACACACAAAAAATACAACATCAAACGTTATTTTTGTGTTTTTCTCTTTAAATAAATTAATACATAAATTTTTTTGCTAAATTTACATTTGGGCAATTCACAACAGGTGTTGTATATTGTATGTTGTATTGAAATACACAATACAATCATTTGTTGTGAACACTCAGTTGTATTTTCATATTGTAAAACGCTTTCTTTAGTAATTTTCGATCCAACGAGGAAAGATCGCTTCGTCGCTTCTGCTATTTTGTATAAGAGAAAACACTTGTCAGTGTTTGCTTTTTGGTCGTGAGATATACCCTGGAGTTTTAGTTACGTACCTCTTGCATTTTAATTTATAATGAAAAAAAAAAAATTTTTAAATGTTTTGGTTGGTACTGAAAGAGAAAATACATACTAAAAATATAAACATTAATTTTTATATAAATAAACTTATCGATGTATTTGCGTTATTTGCATTATTTGCCATATTTTATTTTATAATTATTTATGCTGATAATATTCTATGTATTTGTTTTTTCTTTTTCATAAAAACTGGCATTCACTTGGAACTGATATGTTATGATACAATATACAACATTTACAAAACATAGCAAATGAAGTTGGATCGTGTATCAGATTTTTCAGTGAAAATTACCAACAACAATTTTACACTATTGTAAAGTGATACACGATACAAGAGATACAACGATACATTACCCATTGTGAATTGCCCAATTGTTTTTTTTATTAACAACTAGGTATTTTAGCATTATTTGCTTTAGATGTTGGTGAATTTTTACTCCCTTTGTATTAACTCGTAGTGTCTGCTTGTCGAAAAAATTTTGGATCGATTTTAACCACTTTCCCGTGACCCAATCGATCTGAAATTTTGCAGGCAGGCTTGTGGCAATGACAGAAATGATCTAACATATTTTTTTAGTGATGCCAAAACAATGGAAACTTTTAAATTTTTCTACCAGAGTTGATAAAAAAATGTACAAAGGGTTTGTTTTTGTTATATTATTACCATAACGACCACAAAAACAACAAGTCCAGCTATGAAAACAATGCAAAATTTAGAATAACAACAAGAAAAATATAGAAATATCATGTTTTTCATTTTTTTTTTAATTTTTCAGAGATTTCCCTGGACCTGTTCCACCGATTTTAATGATTTTTGAAGTAGAAATCTTTCCATGAATTTGGTGAATCATTCTCACTAAAAATGATCACTGTAGCTGCACTATTGAGGGCGTGATCGTGACAAGAACAACATAGAAAATTATTTTTTTTTTCAAGACTTTTTTAGTTCTTCATTCAAATCTCGGGCCCTAATCGACCGATTTGGACGATTTTAAATAGCAAACTTCTCATGATGTTAGTGAATCATTTTTATGTCAACGAGTACCCTAGCTGCCGGATTGATGCCGTCATCGTGATTTCCACAGACGGACAGACGGACATCGCTATATCAACTCCGGTTGTTATAAGGATCACAAATATATAAATTTTATGGGGTCCAAAATTTTTTTTCTAATTATTACAAACGGAATGACAAACTTATATATACCCTCTGCACACTGGAGTGGAGGGTATAACAACTCTACAACAGCAACAATGACAGTCATATGTTTTTCAAATAGGAAAAAACTGTTTATGTGTTAGTTTCGGTCATTCCCCAGTATGCATTGAAATATTATTTCTCCAATGTTGGAGAAAAGTTAAGTTCTTAAATTGATGTCAAATGTAATTCTCAACTTGGGTTGAACAATTTTTCTCCTTGTTTGCTTTCAACTTGACATCAAGTTGAGACTTAACATTTTTTCCAATCTTTGAGAAACATTTTTACTCTCAATTGGATATCCAACACTTTTCTCCACTTGAGACCAAACATTTTTTCAACTTGAATACGATTTGTGTTAAGTCTGAGATATTATTTAAATATGTCATAAATAATAAATTAAATTAAAAAATGCCAAAAAAGTACAAATAAATCATTGATATATTTTTAATTATTTCTGCTTTTTGTCGGATTTTTCAAAAAATGTACAACTAATTAATTCATTTATTTTTAATTCTCGATTTTAAAAAATGTACATAATATGTACATTTAATGTTAAATATGTACATAGTAATGTTAAATATATAATGAAATTAAATTGAAACATTAAAAAAGTACATTGTTTTCATTTCTAAAATTAGTATAATATTTTTTAATATGGCAATTCCGTACCTTCCATTTGATACCGATTGGAAATATTTCTTTGCTATCAAGTTGAGAATCACAAATTTCTCAATTTGATAACTATGAAAATCGCCATATAAAAATGTGCCTTTTAAGTTGAGAAGACTATATTCGAACTATTGAGGGCATTTGAGAATTAACGCTGGAGATTTGAGAAATGTATTTGATCTCAAATGCACCTCAAGTTGATAGCAAACAAAAATGTTTATTGGGACATTTATTGTAGGGTCGTTTGCACACACACAAAAAATAGAAAATAAATTGTCAATAAGCAAAGCAAGTGGCTTCGAAATTCGATGATGCCAGTTAATCATTTTTTGTTCACGCGGAATTTATAATTGGAGGAATTTTTTTCTCGAGAAATGTATTTTCCGTGAGAAAGAAATTCCTTGAGAATATTCATAATTGGGATGAATAACTTTTAATTGGAACTTTTTAGTCAGAATAAATCATAATTCTAGTTAGATATTGGTTAATATTTAATTAGAAAAAATATTGTGGTGGCATCTACGCAATTATTGAGGCAGTCACGGAAAAATTAAATGCAAGTCTGTTTTTTTTAATATAACAAAAATGGATTTTCCCTTTAACAAAATATGGCAGAATTCTTTATAAATGAAATGCAAAATGGAAAATCAATTTTGTGCTAATTCTTAACAAAATTAATAATATATATATATATATGTATTATTATATTTATTAATATTTGTAATTTTATTTGACATAATTTCACACAAAGTTTTACAGATCAACTGTTTTAATTAGAAAAAATATTGTGGTGGCATCTACGCAATTATTGAGGCAGTCACGGAAAAATTAAATGCAAGTCTGTTTTTTTTAATATAACAAAAATGGATTTTCCCTTTAACAAAATATGGCAGAATTCTTTATAAATGAAATGCAAAATGGAAAATCAATTTTGTGCTAATTCTTAACAAAATTAATAAAATATATATATATGTATTATTATATTTATTAATATTTGTAATTTTATTTGACACAATTTCACACACAGTTTTACAGATCAACTGTTTTCAACTGATTTAGAAGTTTTCTGTTTTTGAAACAGTAGTGCCAATTTGTAACATTTTGTGATGTAATGAAAATCGCAGAATAATAAGTTAATACACAATAAAAAATATTAAATTTTTAAGTTTTATATACATATTGCAATAAAAAAAACTTTGGTAAATTTACATTGAAGATGGTCAGAAATGAATGAGAAAAATATATAGACATTTTAGAAAAGCACATTTAATGTTAAACTTTATGCACAAAATATATGGGTTTTTGTTGTTTCGAATTTAACTGTGGCTCTAAGTGAAAAGTTTTAGACCGATCGTATATTACATCTTGAGGATCCTCACCTAATATTTTCAAATATTTTAAATTCTTTTTAACTCATTTAACCTCATTACGAAAATAGTAAAACAGTAAATATGGAAAATCCACGCACCTCAAAAAATTGTTTTCTATGAAATAAATTAAAGACATTTCATATTATACAATTTTCTTTCAAAAATGTATCAATTATTGCAAATTTGAAATTTGACATATAGTATTTGTACATATATTTGTATAGATTTCGCAGTATGAAAAGAACTATTATTTCTTTATTTAGAATATATGTAAGTATTGCTCGCAAAAAATGCAACATCATGAATGAAACACATAGACGACTGCTGGCAGCAGCATTTGTAGTCGTATAGTCAGCTACTTGATTTTTCTGAATACGACAGCAACATATAATACATATGCATTTTTATTTAAATATACAATTACTTTTACTTATTTAAAATGCATTAGTACAACGTAAAAATAAATAAATTAGTTTAACGCCTTTTGATTATTAATGGAATTATAGCCTTTCATTTTGCGATTTTTTTTTTAAACAAAATAAAATATTTCATAGCACTAACTTCTTTTACATATTTTGTTATATTGTCAACACTATTTTTGTTTTGTAGCCAACAAAACACACTTGCAGTTTTTTTTTTATTTGAAGAACATATGACTGCCATTGTTGATGTTGTAGAGTTGTTTTTTTTTTGATTTTGTTTCGTTAACTCTTTTGTATTAAAGCACCTCCAATATATGTATCCATTTTAGTTTGCAAATTCAGTATATTTATAATTTATTACTTACAGCAAAAAATAATAGAAACAATTTTATCAGTTATGCTTACGAAACTATATAAATAGACTTGAAGTTGGCTCCAAAAGCAGTAGCCTGTGTAAAGAACAAGTTAGCGACATGTAACTGTTACGTAACGTGTCAGCCTTTTTTTCACATGAAAAGTATTGGGACGTTCCGGTTACGTTCGGTAACTGTTTTAAATGATTTTCATGTAAAAAAAAAACAACTGACTCGTTACGGTTACGGTTAGAAAACATTGACCTTTTATATGTATTATAATGCTATGAATGCATTTATCTTTATTTTATTTTATTTATATATTCTTTTTTTTTTTTGTATTGTATATTATTTTTTTTTATTATTATTACTATTTCATTTAATTATTTTTTTCTTTAAATAAATTAATACATAAAAATTTGTTTTTTAAATTATTGGTTAACTTTTACTCCCTTTATTTACTGCCTTTATATTAACTGGTAGTGTCTGCTTGTCGACAAAATTTTGGATCGATTTTTAGCCCCTTTCCCGTGAGCCAATCGATCTGAAATTTTGCATGCAGGCTCGTGGCAATGACAGAAATGATCTAACAAATTTTTTTAGTGATGCCAAAACAATGGAAACTTTTAAAATTTTCTACCAGAGTTCACAAAAAAATGTACAAAGGGTTTGTTTTTATTATATTATTACCACAACGACCACAAAAACAACAAGTCCAGCTATGACAACAATGCAACATTTAGAATAACAACAGGAACAATATGGAAACATCATGTTTTTTATTTTTTTTTTAATTTTTCATAGATTTACCTGGACCTGTTCCACCGATTTTAATGATTTTTGAAGTAGAAATCTTCCCATGAATTTGGTGAATCATTCTCACTAAAAATTATCACCCTAGCTATCCTATTGAGGGCGTGATCGTGACAAGAACAACATAGAAAATTATATTTTTTCAAGACTTTTTTTAGTTCTTCATTCAAATCTCGGGCCCTAACCGACCGATTTGGACGATTTTAAATAGCAAACTTTTCAGGATGTTAATGAATCATTTTTTATGCCAACGAGCATCCTAGCTGCCCGATTGATGCCGTCATCGTGATTTCCACAGACGGACAGACGGACAGACGGACATCGCTATATCAACTCCGGTTGTTATAACGATCACAAATATATATATTTTATGGGGTCCAAATTTTTTTTTCTAATTATTACAAACGGAATGACAAACTTATATATACCCTCTGCACACTGGAGTGGAGGGTATAAAAATATTGTGGTGGCATCTACGCAATTATTGAGGCAGTCACGGAAAAATTAAATGCAAGTCTGTTTTTTTTAATATAACAAAAATGGATTTTCCCTTTAACAAAATATGGCAGAATTCTTTATAAATGAAATGCAAAATGGAAAATCAATTTTGTGCTAATTCTTAACAAAATTAATAAAATATATATATATGTATTATTATATTTATTAATATTTGTAATTTTATTTGACACAATTTCACACACAGTTTTACAGATCAACTGTTTTCAACTGATTTAGAAGTTTTCTGTTTTTGAAACAGTAGTGCCAATTTGTAACATTTTGTGATGTAATGAAAATCGCAGAATAATAAGTTAATACACAATAAAAAATATTAAATTTTTAAGTTTTATATACATATTGCAATAAAAAAAACTTTGGTAAATTTACATTGAAGATGGTCAGAAATGAATGAGAAAAATATATAGACATTTTAGAAAAGCACATTTAATGTTAAACTTTATGCACAAAATATATGGGTTTTTGTTGTTTCGAATTTAACTGTGGCTCTAAGTGAAAAGTTTTAGACCGATCGTATATTACATCTTGAGGATCCTCACCTAATATTTTCAAATATTTTAAATTCTTTTTAACTCATTTAACCTCATTACGAAAATAGTAAAACAGTAAATATGGAAAATCCACGCACCTCAAAAAATTGTTTTCTATGAAACAAATTAAAGACATTTCATATTATACAATTTTCTTTCAAAAATGTATCAATTATTGCAAATTTGAAATTTGACATATAGTATTTGTACATATATTTGTATAGATTTCGCAGTATGAAAAGAACTATTATTTCTTTATTTAGAATATATGTAAGTATTGCTCGCAAAAAATGCAACATCATGAATGAAACACATAGACGACTGCTGGCAGCAGCATTTGTAGTCGTATAGTCAGCTACTTGATTTTTCTGAATACGACAGCAACATATAATACAAATGCATTTTTATTTAAATATACAATTACTTTTACTTATTTAAAATGCATTAGTACAACGTAAAAATAAATAAATTAGTTTAACGCCTTTTGATTATTAATGGAATTATAGCCTTTCATTTTGCGATTTTTTTTTTAAACAAAATAAAATATTTCATAGCACTAACTTCTTTTACATATTTTGTTATATTGTCAACACTATTTTTGTTTTGTAGCCAACAAAACACACTTGCAGTTTTTTTTTTATTTGAAGAACATATGACTGCCATTGTTGATGTTGTAGAGTTGTTTTTTTTTTTGATTTTGTTTCGTTAACTCTTTTGTATTAAAGCACCTCCAATATATGTATCCATTTTAGTTTGCAAATTCAGTATATTTATAATTTATTACTTACAGCAAAAAATAATAGAAACAATTTTATCAGTTATGCTTACGAAACTATATAAATAGACTTGAAGTTGGCTCCAAAAGCAGTAGCCTGTGTAAAGAACAAGTTAGCGACATGTAACTGTTACGTAACGTGTCAGCCTTTTTTTCACATGAAAAGTATTGGGACGTTCCGGTTACGTTCGGTAACTGTTTTAAATGATTTTCATGTAAAAAAAAACAACTGACTCGTTACGGTTACGGTTAGAAAACATTGACCTTTTATATGTATTATTATGCTATGAATGCATTTATCTTTATTTTATTTTATTTATATATTCTTTTTTTTTTGTATTGTATATTATTTTTTTTTATTATTATTACTATTTCATTTAATTATTTTTTTCTTTAAATAAATTAATACATAAAAATTTGTTTTTTAAATTATTGGTGAACTTTTACTCCCTTTATTTACTGCCTTTATATTAACTGGTAGTGTCTGCTTGTCGACAAAATTTTGGATCGATTTTTAGCCCCTTTCCCGTGAGCCAATCGATCTGAAGTTTTGCATGCAGGCTCGTGGCAATGACAGAAATGATCTAACAAATTTTTTTAGTGATGCCAAAACAATGGAAACTTTTAAAATTTTCTACCAGAGTTCACAAAAAAATGTACAAAGGGTTTGTTTTTATTATATTATTACCACAACGACCACAAAAACAACAAGTCCAGCTATGACAACAATGCAACATTTAGAATAACAACAGGAACAATATGGAAACATCATGTTTTTCATTTTTTTTTTTAATTTTTCATAGATTTACCTGGACCTGTTCCACCGATTTTAATGATTTTTGAAGTAGAAATCTTCCCATGAATTTGGTGAATCATTCTCACTAAAAATTATCACCCTAGCTATCCTATTGAGGGCGTGATCGTGACAAGAACAACATAGAAAATTATATTTTTTCAAGACTTTTTTTAGTTCTTCATTCAAATCTCGGGCCCTAACCGACCGATTTGGACGATTTTAAATAGCAAACTTTTCAGGATGTTAATGAATCATTTTTTATGCCAACGACCATCCTAGCTGCCCGATTGATGCCGTCATCGTGATTTCCACAGACGGACAGACGGACAGACGGACAGACGGACAGACGGACATCGCTATATCAACTCCGGTTGTTATAACGATCACAAATATATATATTTTATGGGGTCCAAATTTTTTTTTCTAATTATTACAATCGGAATGACAAACTTATATATACCCTCTGCACACTGGAGTGGAGGGTATAAAAAACTTTAGATTTTAGTGACAAATTTCGAAAAAAATAAACTTTACATGTGACATTTATCTTTTAATATTAAATCTGTAATTATTAAAAAAAAACTAAACTAAAAATTAAATCGAGTTAAGAACTAAATTGCTATAAATATAAAATACTAAAGTTCAAATTGTAAATTAAACATAAAAAAAAAAAATACTGCGTTAAATAAAACAAGTAAGAGTGTTAAATTCGGCTGTGCCGAATCTTTGATACCCTCCACCTCGGTTTGTGGCAATACTATTAACATAGCTCATGGTAGTTGTGTTCTTGTTATTGTTAATATGTATGAATCACATTTTTTTTGTGGCTTTTTTTATGTTGTTGTATGTTCAACCACTAAACTATTACAAGAAAACACTAGGTTTCATGTTTTTTTTAGAGGTATCTATAAACTTTTGTTCATTTCTCAGCGCAGAGGCTCCCGATTTACTCCGATTTCAATACCAACCTGGTGGGAATTATGGCAAATAATTTTTTCGTAACCTGACCTAAGTAAATGCTTTTTTTTTTGAATGAGCGTGATTTCAACAGACACACGGACAGACGGACAGACGGACAGACGGACAGACGGACAGACGGACATCGCTATATCGACTCGAGCTGTGATAAGGATCAAGAATATATATACTTTATTGGGTCGGAAATTAGTTTTTCGATGCGTTACAAACGGAATGACAAACCTATATATACCCTCTGCCACTGAGATGTGGAGGGTATAAAAAAAACAAAATTGTGGAAAATAATTGAAAGTTTTTAAATAAATGTACAGAAAAAAAAAAAAAGAACTTAATTGCAGTAGTTTAAACTTTGTGAAAGAACATCAATTCAAAGAACACAAAATGGCAGACAAACCAAAACGTCCTCTATCCGGATATATGATCTGGCTTAACTCTGTCCGTGAAGGCTTAAAGAAGGAAAACCCCGGCCTCTGGCAACAACAGCAATAAGTCGGTAATTTTGTTTTTACATACGAATAATTTTCTACATTTAAATTAAAAATAAAAATTTTATAAAATATAAATAATTTGCTAAGACTAAAAAAAAGTTGTACTAAATTTGCTAAATATAAAATGTTTTAAAATATAAAATCAAATAACATTTTTCCTACATTAAGGAATGTTCCTAAATATAAAATTAAAATAAACATTTTACTACATTAAGAGATTTTTTCTAATTATAAACTAAATTTAAATTTAAATTTAAACTAAATATCAAATATTTTTTTTGCTAAAATTAAAATTGTACTAGAATTAAAATCTTTCAACTATTAAAAAAATTTTTCCTAAAAATTAAGAATTTTCCCAAAATTAAAAAAAAAAATTGTCCTAGAATTAAACTTTTCCTAAATCTTACTAATTATGGTATAAAATTAAATAAAAAAAAAAAAAGAGAAAAAAGGAAAACAAAAATTTTCTAAGATTTATCTAACTATAAATAGAATTTTTTTCTAAAGATTTTTCTAATTAGAATTTAAAAATTTTCTATATATGAAATTTTTCTAATTAAAGCAAATTTTTGTAAGTAAAAATTAGCTAAATATCAAATATTCTAAATATAAAAATTTACCTAAATACAAAATTTATCTAAAATTACATAAAAGTCTTCTAATTATAAGATTTAAATTAAAATTTACCTAATTCTACACTTAAGCTGAAATTAAAATTAAGCTAAAATTAACAATTTTCCTAAATTTAAAATTTCCCTAAATTTAAAATTTTCCTAAAACAGAATTTTGCTAAAATATAAAAATTCTTCTAAAATTAAAATTGAGCTATATTTAAAGATTTTCCTAAAATTAAAATTTCCCTAAAATTAAAATTTTGCTAAGAAATAAAATTTTGCTAAACTGAAAATTTTTCTAAAAAGTAAAATTTTGCTAAAATATAAAAAAAAAAAAAATTAAAAAAGTTTTGCTAAACTTAATTTAAAATAACCTTAAATGAAGGTTAAATAAACTTTTTGTTAAAACCCAATGTAGAAAACCAAACCAAACCAAAATCTTTTTCATTAGTGGGTTACCTCCAATTAAGATGGAGTCGAGGTAACATGGTAGGGAGGGCATAAGGGGCATAACATCCAGTCCCCAATCCCAAGGTAAGTATGGCCGTCCATCCTTTTAGCGTCCGCTTTTATTGACCGTTTTTTTTAAATCGCACGTGAAAATCTGTAGTGCGGTTTCCCTGGGCCTGAGCAAGACCCCACCCATCCGGCGAGCTAGGCCCCTTCGCAAGCACGTGCGACCAGCAAAGGCTCAGGGAAACGGAAGCGGATCTTCCACCAACGCCGCACCATTACAGAAATGGCGCCCAACGTGGGGCTCGATAAGATGATAAATTTCGATAACCACGTTGCGCACCATTACAGGAATGGCGCCCAACGTGGGGCTCGATAAGATGATAAATTTCGATAACCACGTTGCGCACCATTACAGAAATGGCGCCCAACGTGGGGCCTGAACATTAATAGTCCAAGTTTAAATTAACCATTTTTTATAGCCTACAACAGGAACTAAAAATAATTTCAATTTTTAACATCAGTGCCGACGGGAAAGCACATTGTTCCTTAATCCTAATCCTTTTTGTATCCGTGTTCTTGAAGTCATACTTGCTGATATTTCTGGAATTTTAATTAAATATGGGTACATCTCTATTTACATTAACCGAAATGGAAACTTGTTTGACATTTGAGTTCACATTTCAACATTTTTTAATTAAATTTTGTGATTTTAATTTGCTTTGGTCAATAGAGTTGTTCCCGGAATACAGGAACTTCGTTCTAAACGAACCGGTCCCCTGTCCGAAACAAATTTTATAGTACCGAAATAGCAGCAAATAATCGGGAAAACATAGAATCACAAGTTTAAAAATTTTTTAAATTTTTTTTGATGGATGGTCATACTTACTTACGGATTTTTTAAGTAATTGGTTTGGTTTCGATTACTACATTGGGGATACATTTATTGGAAAAAAATGTAAAATATTAAAAAATTTTTTTTTTGCGTGGGTTCGATTTGAATCTAATTTAAATTTTAGACTCTGATTTAATTTTCCAAAAATCTTTCTTTTTTTTTAATATTGATTTAAATTTAATTCATTATGAAATTGTTGACATTAGGCTAGTCTTCATTCATTCATTATCTCATAACATAGCCTAACAACATTTTAGAGATAGTCATGTATGAGGCCCTTTGCCAACAACACCTCTGTTTAAGGCCTTTTGTTTATGATGGGAGAGGTCAAAACACCGGTTTTAATTTAGTAAGGTCCCCCCCCAAAACCTCTGCGTCCATGTCCATTGTTTAATGAGAGAACTTAAATCACCGAATTTTGAAAAGAACAAAAATCGCTGGTTTAAGGTCTCTGTTAGATATAAGAATCCAATACACTGAATTTAAAAAAAAAAAAATAACCAAAAATCTCTGTGTTGGAATCATTTCCGTTGAGCGATGGATATCGAACCATGTTTTGGAAAACCCCAACAGCGTAAACTGCTGTTTTGATTTCTTTTATATATGCATAAGACTTAACTCAAGGCAAAGTTTTAAAAATGGCAAACCTTAAAACCCATCGAACCGTTTTCAGTTGATTTTTCCTTTCATGGAAATCAAAACCATCTGTTTTGTGACGGTGATCTTTTTTGCTCTGCACTGTAACAAAAGAATTTCTGTTACAAGCAGAATAAGAAAGAAGGAAAAAAAAATATAACCTTGATCTTGAAATCATTTTCATGTTCACCTTATATGGTAACATATTAATGGAAAATTTTTTTGTTATATTTTTGCAAACTGATTAATGGAGCGATTTGTTTGTCTCTTCGTTGTTTATATGAATTCATGATTGTTCATGTATGTATGGGTTAACAATTCATTAAAATTTTTTTTTGAAATATATTGAAAAGTATATTGAAAATTTTGAAATTTTCCGAAGGATATTTTATTAACTTATAATTGAACTAAGTTTTAAATTTTGGAAAATTTTTATTAAAAAAATATTTGAACTAATTTTGAAGATTTATATTAACATAGATTGAATACTATATTGAAATCTTTTTGTGGAAATCTTTATAAAATTTATATGGAAAATTATAATTGAAATTTTTTTGTAAATCTTTTGAAAATTTTTATATTGAAAATTATATTTTGAAAACTATAGTGAAAAGCTATATTGAAAATTAAAATATTGAGAAAATTATATTGAAATACCATATTGAATTATATTAAATTTATATTGAAAATTATATACTAAAAATTTTCTAACACTTATTGAACTATAGGAATTATATTGAAAAGTATATTACAAATTATATTCGAGCTTCTCTTTGAAACTTTATTGAAGTTTTTTTTTGAAAATTTAAAACTTTTTTAAACCTATTGAAAATTTACTTTTAAATACTTTTACGTGGGTTACCTCCAAGTAAGATGGAGTCGAGGTAACATGGTAGGGAGGGCAAAAGGGGCAGAACACCTCGTCCCCAATCCCAAGGTAAGTATGGCCGTCCATCCTTTTAGCGTCCGTTTAAATTGACAGTTTTTTGTGTAAATCGCACGTGAAAATCTGTAGTGCGGTTTCCCTGGGCCTGAGCAAGACCCCACCCATCCGGCGAGCTAGGCCCCTACGCCAGCACGTGCGACCAGCAAAGGCTCAGGGAAACGGAAGCGGATCTTCCACCCCAACCGCACCATTACAGAAATGGCGCCCAACGTGGGGCTCGATAAGATGATAAATTTCGATAACCACGTTGCGCACCATTACAGAAATGGCGCCCAACGTGGGGCTCGATAAGATGATAAATTTCGATAACCACGTTGCGCACCATTACAGAAATGGCGCCCAACGTGGGGCCTGAACATTAATAGTCCAAGTTTAAATTAACCATTTTTTATAGCCTACAACAGGAACTAAAAATAATTTCAATTTTTAACATCAGTGCCGACGGGAAAGCACATTGTTCCTTAATCCTAATCCTTTTTGTATCCGTGTTCTTGAAGTCATACTTGCTGATATTTCTGGAATTTTAATTAAATATGGGTACATCTCTATTTACATTAACCGAAATGGAAACTTGTTTGACATTTGAGTTCACATTTCAACATTTTTTAATTAAATTTTGTGATTTTAATTTGCTTTGGTCAATAGAGTTGTTCCCGGAATACAGGAACTTCGTTCTAAACGAACCGGTCCCCTGTCCGAAACAAATTTTATAGTACCGAAATAGCAGCAAATAATCGGGAAAACATAGAATCACAAGTTTAAAAATTTTTAAAATTTTTTTTGATGGATGGTCATACTTACTTACGGATTTTTTAAGTAATTGGTTTGGTTTCGATTACTACATTGGGGATACATTTATTGGAAAAAAATGTAAAATATTTAAAAATTTTTTTTTTGCGTGGGTTCGATTTGAATCTAATTTAAATTTTAGACTCTGATTTAATTTTCCAAAAATCTTTCTTTTTTTTTAATATTGATTTAAATTTAATTCATTATGAAATTGTTGACATTAGGCTAGTCTTCATTCATTCATTATCTCATAACATAGCCTAACAACATTTTAGAGATAGTCATGTATGACGCCCTTTGCCAACAACACCTCTGTTTAAGGCCTTTTGTTTATGATGGGAGAGGTCAAAACACCGGTTTTAATTTAGTAAGGTCCCCCCCCAAAACCTCTGCGTCCATGTCCATTGTTTAATGAGAGAACTTAAATCACCGAATTTTGAAAAGAACAAAAATCGCTGGTTTAAGGTCTCTGTTAGATATAAGAATCCAATACACTGAATTTAAAAAAAAAAAAAAAATAACCAAAAATCTCTGTGTTGGAATCTTTTCCGTTGAGCGATGGATATCGAACCATGTTTTGGAAAACCCCAACAGCGTAAACTGCTGTTTTGATTTCTTTTATATATGCATAAGACTTAACTCAAGGCAAAGTTTTAAAAATGACAAACCTTAAAACCCATCGAACCGTTTTCAGTTGATTTTTCCTTTCATGGAAATCAAAACCATCTGTTTTGTGACGGTGATCTTTTTTGCTCTGCACTGTAACAAAAGAATTTCTGTTACAAGCAGAATAAGAAAGAAGGAAAAAATAATAACCTTGATCTTGAAACTATTTTCAAGTTCAAGTATGTACATATAAACAACACCTTATATGTTAATAGGTTGATGGCATTTTTTTTTTTTAACAAACTGATGTATGGCGTTTTGTTCTCTTCATTTTGTTGTATTAAATCATGAACACATTCATATGCAATCATGCTGGTCAAACCACGTATTTTCTTGTATTGATCTCACTTGCTCTCATAGTCATATATGAGTGTGAGTGTTATAAATACTAGAGAATATTATGAATGCATATGAATGTTCTCATTGAATTGGTGGTGACTTTGTTTTTTTAATAAACAGGTTTTTATCTGAACATGAATGAATGAAGATGAGAAGGCTAATGTAATAAAGTAAAATTTAAATCATGGAGTTGAATTTTGATTTTTGAAGACAATGGTTGAGGAAAAACCCTCTTAAGAATTTAAAATTAAAAATGTAGTGTTAATTGTAGAAACTTTAAGAAAAAAAAATTTTAGATTTTAGTGACAAATTTCGAAAAGAAATAAACTTTACATGTGACATTTATCTTTTAGTATTAAATCTGTAATTATTAAAAAAAAAACTAAACTAAAAATTAAATCGAGTTAAGAACTAAATTGCTATAAATATAAAATACTAAAGTTCAAATTGTAAATTAAACATAAAAAAAAAAAAATACTGCGTTAAATAAAAAAAAACAAAATTGTGGAAAATAATTGAAAGTTTTTAAATAAATGTACAGAAAAAAAAAAAAAAGAACTTAATTGCAGTAGTTTAAACTTTGTGAAAGAACATCAATTCAAAGAACACAAAATGGCAGACAAACCAAAATGTCCTTTATCCGGATATATGATCTGGCTTAACTCTGTCCGTGAAGGCTTAAAGAAGGAAAACCCCGGCCTCTGGCAACAACAACAATCAGTCGGTAATTTTGATTTTTACATACGAATAATTTTCTACATTTAAATTAAAAATAAAAATTTTATAAAATATAAATAATTTGCTAAGACTAAAAAAAGTTGTACTAAATTTGCTAAATATAAAATGTTTTAAAATATAAAATCAAATAATATTTTTCCTACATTAAGGAATGTTCCTAAATATAAAATTAAAATAAATTTAAACTAAATATAAAATATTTTTTTTGCTAAAATTAAAATTGTACTAGAATTAAAATCTTTCAACTATTAAAAAAATTTTTCCTAAAAATTAAGAATTTTCCCAAAATTAAAAAAAAAAAAATTGTCCTAGAATTAAACTTTTCCTAAATCTTACTAATTATGGTATAAAATTAAATAAAAAAAAAAAAAAAAAAAGAGAAAAAAGGAAAACAAAAATTTTCTAAGATTTATCTAACTATAAATAGAATTTTTTTCTAAAGATTTTTCTAATTAGAATTTAAAAATTTTCTATATATGAAATTTTTCTAATTAAAGCAAATTTTTGTAAGTAAAAATTAGCTAAATATCAAATATTCTAAATATAAAAATTTACCTAAATACAAAATTTATCTAAAATTACATAAAAGTCTTCTAATTATAAGATTTAAATTAAAATTTTCCTAATTCTACACTTAAGCTGAAATTAAAATTAAGCTAAAATTAACAATTTTCCTAAATTTAAAATTTCCCTAAATTTAAAATTTTCCTAAAACAGAATTTTGCTAAAATATAAAAATTCTTCTAAAATTAAAATTGAGCTATATTTAAAGATTTTCCTAAAATTAAAATTTCCCTAAAATTAAAATTTTGCTAAGAAATAAAATTTTGCTAAACTGAAAATTTTTCTAAAAAGTAAAATTTTGCTAAAATATAAAAAAAAAAAAAATTACAAAAGTTTTGCTAAACTTAATTTAAAATAACCTTAAATGAAGGTTAAATAAACTTTTTGTTAAAACCCAATGTAGAAAACCAAACCAAACCAAAATCTTTTTCATTAGTGGGTTACCTCCAATTAAGATGGAGTCGAGGTAACATGGTAGGGAGGGCATAAGGGGCATAACATCCAGTCCCCAATCCCAAGGTAAGTATGGCCGTCCATCCTTTTAGCGTCCGCTTTTATTGACCGTTTTTTTTTAAATCGCACGTGAAAATCTGTAGTGCGGTTTCCCTGGGCCTGAGCAAGACCCCACCCATCCGGCGAGCTAGGCCCCTTCGCAAGCACGTGCGACCAGCAAAGGCTCAGGGAAACGGAAGCGGATCTTCCACCAACGCCGCACCATTACAGAAACTAAATATAGAAATTTAAACTTTTAATATTTATTATACCCTCCACCCCAGTGCGCAGAGGGTTTATATAAGTTTGTCATTCCGTTTATAATAATTCGAAAAAAATTCTGGACCCAGTAATATATATATTTATGATTCTTATAACAAGCGGAGTTGATATAGAGATGTCCGTCTGTCCGTCTGTGGAAATCACGATCACGAAACCAATCGGAAAGCTAGGGTGCTCGTTGACATACCAAATGATTTTTTAACATCCTGAAAAGTTTGCTATTTAAAATCGTCCAAATCGGTTTTATGGGTCCCGAGAATTGAATGAAGAAGTAAAAAGTCTTGCCACGATCACACCCTCAATAGGTTAGCTAGGGTCCTCATTTTTAGTGAAAACGATTCACTTACACTATGAGAAGGTTTCTGTTTGAAAAATCATGAAAATCGGTCTAATAGGTCCCGAGAAATCACTGAACAAGTTAAAAAAAAAATGAAAAATATATATTTCTATATTGTTCTTGTTGTTGTTCTAAATGTTGTATTTATGTCATGGCTTTCCTTGTGGTTTTTCTGGTCGTTGTGGTGATAATATAATAAAAACTAACTAAAAAAAGCCAACGTAGAATAATTGAAAAGTTTCCATTGTTTTGGCATCACTAAAAAAATTTGTCAGATCATTTTTCTCACCGCCTCGAGTCTGCTTGCAAAGCTTCAGATCGATTGGGTCACGGGAAAAGGTTAAAAATCGATCCAAAATTTTGTCGACAAACAGACAAGCAGACATATAATGCTAAACTACATACCTAGTTATTAATAAAAAAAATAATGTAAATTTACCAAAAAAAATTTATTATGTATTAATTTATTTAAAGAAAAACACATCATTAAGTTTTGATGTATGTATATTAAATAAAAAAAATATGTATAATCAATATTCTGTGATTTTTATAACATCGCAAAATGTTACAAATACACAATACTGTTACAAATATCAAAATACTCTAAATAATATATGTACGTATATCCTATATTTGTATATCCATAATAACCGCAATTAGAAATAAATCGATATATTATATTATTCGACTATTATTTAACAATGTTTTCATAGCATTCAAATTAATACAAGTATATAAAAGAAAAATGCGCTCATAACATAATATATATAAAATTGTTTTCTCCTTATGCATTTCATTTATATAAAATTCTGCAATATTTTGTTTAGGGTAAAACATTTTTTTTTTGTATTAACAAACAGTATCACTTCATTTTGCTCAGTGTGACTATGCCACAGTAGATGGCGCCACACATTTATTATATTTTAACATGAATATCCGAAGTAGATGGCGCCACAATAAGAATGTGCATTTTTTTTAATACATACATAAATACGCCATCTTTGTAGATCTCTTCGATTATATTAAGAAAGCTTGTAAATAAAAAGAATATTAAAATATTATAAATGTAAACATAATTGATTTTAGAAAAATGTCCGATTCGTTTTTCGATGATGCTGAAAACACATCAAATAAATACAGAAAACAAAGGTTTTACTCAAGTTAGTTGAGAGACGAGAAGCTAATGGAATGGAACAGGTCAAAGATGACGACTTTAAATACAGATGAATGCTTCTGAAAAAATATTAAATTGCGATAAATCAGATCTAAGTATACATGCTAATAACCAATGTCTTAAAAAAAATATCTTTTAAAACCAACAACCAAAATTCTGTTTACGTTATAAGATCCCATTGCAAGCCATTTTAATTAATTATGTAAATTTTAAATGCACATCTAGCCATATAAAAGATGAATTATACAGAATAGTAAAATTTTTTTTTATAATATCTGTTGGTTTTTTATGTTGTTTTTATGTAATTCTAATGATATTCTTATCTTATTTTTTCTGATATTTTTTTCGTTTTTATGTTATTTTTGCATTATTGAAATTGAAAATTAACAAATTAAAAATAATTTTTATTTTTTGAAAATTGAAAAAAGTAGTGTAGGGAAAAATGTAGAGAGAAAAAAAGTGGGTGTAGGGAAAAAAGGTATTTTTTTTTCATTAGCGTAGAGATTTCTATAAAAATCTTCTGGCATCACTGGTACCTATTAAAAAACAATGTAAGATTTCACAAAACAATGCGACGTATATCTGCTTTGTTCAAAAGCTTTCATAAGACTAAATGAAATTACTTATTCATGAAACACATAGACGACAGACAAGAATGATAGAATACAAGATTACGCCATCCCAACATTTTCCCGTTAGATGACGTCACAAGTCTATCGCAAGGGCTACCACGTATGTTTCATGTGGAAAAATTATAAAATCTTGCGAAAAATTTATGTTTTATGGAATAGTTGGCAGCCCTTCAACTAAAATCACTTTGACAGTTCTCAAAAAAATATTAAATCAGTTCTTGTTATAAATTACAAATTGAGCCTTATATTTTATGAAAAACATTATTAAAATAATTAAAATTAATAAAAACAATCAGTAAAGTGTGTTAATAAGTTGCAGTATAAAGAAAAACTAAAAAACAAAAAGGCAGAAAAAACGTAAACATGCGGTGTGCAGTGGGCAAATGCAAGCAAAATAATAATAAAACAAGTGAGAAATTAAAAAAAACTAAAATTTTGGGTGTTTTTAATAAGTTGATTATATTTTTTAATAAAGATGTATCGTTTTACAAGTTTCCGAAAGATGAAGCACTAAGGAAGCTTTGGATATTGTTTTGCAATCGATGCAATTCCGTAGATGTTCAAAAAGAAAAAATTTGTGCCTTACATTTCAAACAAGAGGATTTTGAAAGAAATATGAAATTTGAAATGGGTAAGTTATCACAAATTTAAGTTTAAGAGATTATCACTTAATAATTATAAATAGGATTCTGCAAACGGGGTACACGAAAATTGAAACCGGGAGCAGTTCCCACCATAGAGACGAGCGCTATTGCAAATGACATTGAAATTTCAAATAAAATTGCAAATCCAATTGAAAATCGATGTGAAGTTGAAATTCCTAATGAATTTGAAACACTTACAAGCGATGAGAAAAACACTTCAATGACGGCTGGCATTGTGGAAGATAGCCTACAACTGTACACAAAAAGTTTGGAAATGAAAATGTATGTAAGTTTTTAAAAAGTGTACAAATATTTATTTAACATCGCTTTTAGAGATGCATTGCGCCAGGAGAATAGTATGCTGAAAATGGTTCAAAGTCAATCTGCGATCACAATAAAAAATTTGTATCGTCAAGTTCGGAGCTTAAGTACTACTAACACAAATCTTGAGAAAGCATTGAGTCGTCTGTTTACTAAAGGCCAAATAAAAAAAACTAAAAAACGGTGATAAAAGGCAAAACTTTACAGAAGCAGATATTGCCCAATCAATCACTTTGTATTCGACAAGTGCCAAGGCTTACAAGTTTTTAAGGAAAAAAAATTTTCCATTTCCTTCAGCACGAACATTGCAAAGATGGTCGCAAAAATTAGATATGTCAACAGGTATTTTGCAGCCTGTTGTAAAAATATTGTCTGCGGCTACTGAAATGGCTGAAACTGAAAAGCTATGCGTATTGAGTTTTGACGAGATGAAGGCGAAAAGAAAGTACTGCTACGACAAGCCAACAGACTCTACGCTAGCACCAGCTAATTATATCCAAGTGGCTTTGTTGAGAGGTGAGTTATTTACATAAACTATAAGTGTTTTTTTTTTTAATTTTTGGCTATTCGATTAAAAGGTTTAATTGCAAATTGGAAGCAGCCAATATACTATGATTATGATTGCCTAATGTCGAAAACAACTTTACTTGACATATTGAAGACAATGAAGCAGTGTGGCTTCACAATTGTGGCAATTGTGTGCGATTTAGGTGGCGGGAATAGGAAACTGTTCAATGAACTTGAAGTAGATTTTAATAAGCCTTGGTACGTTTGATACAAGTACACATCTATCTGATTTTTATTATTGTATTTTTAATTTTCCAGTTTTTGTACGACGACACAAAAATATATGTATTCAATGATGTTCCACATTTGATAAAACTTTTGAGAAATCATTGTATTGATAGTGGATTCATTATTGATAAGAAGGAAATTAAAAAAGATATAATTTTGAATCTTCTGTCTCTCCAAACCAATGACTTAAAGATAACACACAAAATATCAGCGCAGAGTCTAAGTGTGGTTGGTGCTGAGAGGCAGAAGGTTAAATTGGCTACCAAACTGTTCTCGCATACAATTGCGCAATCCATCACGCGAGCTGCCAGTTTAGGGTATTTGACAAATCTAAATTGGAGTGAATGCTACAAATTGTTCAAACTGGTAACGAATTATATTATTTTTCAAATAATAGCAAAGTTATTTTTGTGATTTTCTTTTACTAGACAAATGACTGGTTTGATGTTATGAACTCCAGGGTGCCGAGACAAGATGCCCGAGAACGATCCCACGCATACGGTTTGGCACTAGACGTCCAAAATGAGATCGTAGATGATATGGCCAAACTGATGTCAGAGATCCGCGTTATTGGCAAGAACACACTGCTACCATTTCAGAAAGGTATACAATTATATTAAATTTTTACAAATATTGGACTAAAATACGTTTATTTCACAGGCATTATTCAATCGAATAACGCATTAAAAATGCTACAAGTCGATATGAAGAATCGTTATAATATTGAATATATTTTAACTTATCGCCTAAACCAAGATGTTCTTGAAAATTTTTTCGGAATTATTAGAGCGAAAGGCGGGCTTCACGATCATCCCGATCGTCAAGAATTTAAATTTCGTCTTCGATCGTATATTCTCGGGTACAACGAAGGTATTCTAACTTCAAACGCAAATGTCGAGGTCGACAATACTCCTGATTTAAATGTACTTAATTCTTTAACAGGTAAATCTCAACATAGAATATTAAATAATGCAGCATTTAATTTTTCTTGTCCTTTCTTCAGGTACTATACTTAAGGGTATTAATCCTATCATCGAAGAAGATGTATACCAACCTGAAAATGAGTTTGAAGACCTTGAATATGACGGTTTGGAGAATTTGGCCGGGTACATTTGTAATAGGTTAAAAAATAAAGCCCCTAATATTGCGGTTAAGCCTTTAGAGGACTCGGCCTACTCATGGGTTAACCACCTGAGTGAAGGGGGGCTAAGCAAGCCATCAAAATCATTAATGCAAACGCTGAAATCGTGTGATGAAATATTTTTAAAATTAAATGGCGAAAAATTGTTGCCTGCAAGAGGTTATTTGGACAAACATTTGATAGAAGCAAAGGACATTGAAGGAAGTGAAGAAGTAAAAAAACTTTTTTTTAGATGTAGAATGTACTTTAGAATAAGGTTGCTAAATGCAGAAATTGCTCAAAATGTCAATAAACGAAAGAGGAAATTTAATAAAACAACAACGTAACGTTCAAATATTGTTTAGTGTTTAATAAATAAATTAACAATATATATAAATAGTTTACATATTAATATATAAATATTTCAAGGAACATAAATATATATATGTATATATGATAAATCTACTATATATTTATATAAAATTAAATGTACTAAAAATTTAATATAACGATATTCTTAATTGAATTTAATTTTTTTTAAAATCTAAATTAACTATTTATATGTATATTAATTGATATCTACTAATCCTATTAGTTGTAAACTACAATTAAAAATCCTGTATCATTCGACATAATTTTTAAAATTTAAAAAAAAAAACATAAAAGTTAAGATTAATATTTATTAATAAATTTTTAAATAATATAGAAATCTAATTAAACCCTCATATTTTAAATGCTTCTTATATATTACTTAAATTAAAAAAAAGTTGAAAAAATTAATTTAAAATAAATAAATTTATAAAAAATAAAAGTTTTTTACTAACAAATTATTTGAGGAAAAAAATAATAAATTATCCCACTGTTGCAATGTTATTGTTTATGTATAAACATAGACATAAACATAAGAGTTTGACAGCTCAAAATTATTAGCCAATAGGAACACAGCTTGCGTGACGTCACAAATCTAGCAGGCGCAGAAAATTGTATTAGTGTCCGCGGGATGGCGTAATCTTGTATTCTATCATTCTTGGACGACAGAGGCTACACAAACACACGGATACGAATGCTGCTGGCTGCAATTGTAGTCGTGTAGTCAACTACTTAATTTTTTTGAAAACGACAGCAACATATAACAACAATATAAACAGCTGTTTTTATACAATATAATTTTTATTTCAGTATTGCCAATTATATTTTTTTTTTACTTTATTAAAATAGAAAAACATGTATGATTCTATATAAAATTGTCTTAAATATATTACTTATTTATAAAGCATTATTATAACGTAAAAATAAATAAATAAATTTACTTATTAATAGAACTATTACAGTATTTCATTTTGCGATAAATTTTTTCAACAAAATAAAATATTCCATAGCACTAATATATTTTAAATATTTTGTTATATTGTCAACATTATTTTTATTTTGTAGCCAAAAAAAATAGAAATTAGCCTAAGTTGACTACAGCAGCAAAAGTGGTCATGTAGTCGTGTAGCTGTGTTAGTGTCAAAATAATCGTTTTCATATAAACGTGTGTATATTATTTTTGACAGGCTGTAGTCGTGTAGCCGCTGTCGTCTATGTGTTTCATGAGAGAGTTCGGCTTACTGGTGCCATTATGTATATGTGTGTGTAAACAAAAATATACGATATCCCAGTAATCATTTCGAAGATTTTTTTAACAAAAATCATCTTACTGTGTCTTCTTCGAGCACTTTTGATGATCAAAAACTGATTAATCACGTGCGGTATTAGAAAAAGACTAAGAAATGATTTTTGCTTACGCTTAAAAAGTGACTTATAGAAAAATGACATTAAATATGACTCAAAAATAAGTCGAAATTAATCAGAAAATTGGATAAAAAAAGGTTATCAAGAAGAGTCGGGGGTAAGGTAATATTTCCTCCCAACAAAAGAATATTTTGTGATCAGCAAAAGACCGCATTTATGACTGTTTTAATAGCACATAGGAGTCAAAAGAGACTCCACATGATCACTTATTGCATAAAATGTTTACTGGGATCTTATTCACTATCTGTAGAAACAGTTTTCTAAGTAAAACAAATCTGCACACAATTTCAATTCTATTTCGTTTACAATGATACGATCACTTTGTTTACTAGCTAGTAGTAAACTAAGAAAATAATATTATAATACAGCGTAATGATGAATTGTACTTCTCAATTAGTTTATTTTTAATGTGCCATAAGAAGTTCGGTTTGTGCTAAGAAATGAATGAATACACGTTTCCCAGGGCAAAGCTTAATCATTGCACTTTGATTGAGTTGAGCCCGCGACTATTCCTGATGTGGATAGCTCGTGCCTACAATTTTTGGTAGTTGGGAATGGCGTTTGTGCAAAGGGAAGCGTGAACACATGTTTCCCAGGGCGAGGCTTAATCGTTGCACTTTGATTGAGCTGAGCTCCGCGATTATTCCTAATGCGGAATAACTCGTGCATTAAATTCTCGGTAGTCCGGGAATAACGTTTGAATGCGCCAAACATTAAATAATAAATTTTAAAAATGTATTATAATTTAATATTATTGACATCTATATTATATTATTATCATCTGAGAAAAAAATTTTTTTTAAACACCAATTTTTTACAGGGTAGAATTTTATGGTTTCAATACTACTTTTGAATGCAGGTATGTACTAAAAGTAGAACCCTTAAAATCATACTATTTTTTGCAACCCTAAAAATTGCAGTATTTTGTATAAATAAAATAATTTATATTTATATTATTTTTAATATGCGCTTATTATCGATATACATACATATACAGAATATATGAATGTTATTTATAGTATTTTGATATTTGCAAAGTAGTATGTATGTATCAATTTGTAGTATTTTGTGATTTTATAAAAATCGCAGAATATTGATATTGATTTTATATAGTTTCTTTTATTAATTAACTAACTTAACTATTACACCATAAAATGTTGATATTGGTGAATTTTTACATTATTACCACAACGACCATAAAAACAACAAGTACAGCTGTGACAAAATACAAAATTTAGAATAACAATATAGGAAAACATCATATTTTTTTACCCTTTCAGTGATTTCTCGGCCCCTATGAAACCTATTGTCACGATTTGAAAACAGAAACCTTCTCATGATGTTGGTGCATCATTCTCACTAACAACAAGCGCCCTAGCTGTCCTATTGAGAACGTTATCGTGACAAGAACAACATAGTCAAATCATATTTTTTCAAGACTTTTTTTTACTCCATCGTTCAATTCTCGGGACCAGATAAACCGATTTGGACGATTTTAAATAGAAAACTTTTCAGGATGTTAGTAAATCATTTTTTGTACCAACGAGCAACCTAGTTGCCCGATTGAAGCCGTCATCGTGATTTCCACAGACGGACAGCCGGACAGACGGACATCGCTATAACAACTCCGCTTGTTATAAGGATCACAAATATATATTTTTTCTTGGGTCCAGATTTTTTTTCGAATTATTATAAACGGAATGACCAACTTATATATACCCTCTGCACAGGGAGCAAAAGTTGTAGTCATCATGAACTGGCTTGCCAGAGACGTGAAACAATGGCCTATAACCTACCTCCAAGTGGTGCTCCTGGGCAACGCTAGCCGCAAAGCCAGTTAATTCTGGTGATTATTCCTAGCGGCTAAAGGTTAAGGAAGAGAAATGTCTGCCAGTGCAATCCCGTTCGGGGGATAACTGGTAGTTACTAAATTTGGCTAATTGGTAGCGAAACCTAACCAAAAGGCGCTAAATTTGGTACTGCGGGGAGATCGAATTTCCCAAAAAGAGGACTGTTCGACTTCTTGCAGAAACTAAGCGAACCATAACACTGTAATCTGATAACCGACTGGTGGATCGTGAAACATCCAACCAGATGAAAAGGTTGTCACACCCCTTTAATATATGTGAGTCCTAGTTGAAATGTTGGTATTGTTGGACCACATTACGAACGTGGCACTAGAGGCTTTCGAATCTGACGTGCAGAGGAGATCGCTGTGTGTGACTAGTAGGGGTGGTTGTGGAGTGAAAGAGTTGGTATATGCGTTGTATGGGAATGCTGGTATATGCGTTGTGTGGGTGGCATGAGTGGAAGATGGGTCGCAAGATAAATCGGATGCAAGAATGTCGGATGTAGCATGAGTAGAAGAAGTCTTTTGACGATACAAGAGTGCGTGAAAATGGTTCAGAAAACTGTGTAATGGTAAGCAAGGTCAATGCAGAGGTCTTTGACAAATCTTTTACGATCTCATTGGGAACGGCCCCTCGGGGAGTTTCGCAGTGGCTGTGGTGCCCGTATCGCGGGCAGATCACAGATCGATGTGGAGGTGCATTCACCCAGGTGTTGCTACCTCTAAAGCAAAAGAGTTTTAGATAGGTCCGACACAATAACAAAGTGTGGAGTGATGCCGAACACATCACTCCAGCTTGTAACCGTCTTATGGCGGGGCGAAGGCAAGACGCATAGTATCTATCCAAGTGCTAAGACCACCGTGTGGTTAAGTCGACAAGACAGGCACAAACGTAAAACCCATATGACATATACCCTCTGCACACTGGAGTGGAGGGTATAAAAATTGGAATTCAGATATCCAATTATAATTAAGAAAATATCAATTGGATTTCAGAAAATCATATTTAAACTTCGGAAATAATAATTTGAAATTTAGAAAATATCATATGAATTTTTTAATATATAAAAATTTTATTCTTTAAACACAAATTGAAATTCAAAACAAAACAACACTAAATTTGTTTACATTTAAAAAATCAACTGAAATTAAAAATAAAAATTTAATTCAGGTAACATTAATAGCGTTTCAAAATAAGAAAACATTTATTTAAATTCAAAGATATCAAATGAAGTTTAGAAAACAACAATTAATATTTAAAGATTGCTAATAAAAATTGTTGCATAAGTAAATAGCAATAATTTTTAAACGAAAGAAAAAAAATTAATAGAAAAAAGTACAACTAATTGATGAGAATATTTATAACCTCCACTCCAGTGTGCAGTTGGTATATATAAGTTTGTCATTCCGTTTGTAATAATTAGAAAAAAAAAATTTGGACCCCATGAAATATTTGTGATCCTTATAACAAGCGGAGTTGATATAGCGACGTTTGTCTGTCCGACTGTGGAAATCACGATGACGGCTTCAATCGGGCAGCTAGGGTGCTCGTTGGCATAAAAAATGATTCACTGACATCCTCAGAAGTGTAAAATCGTCCAAATCGGTTAATTAGGTCCCGAGAATTGAGTGGAGTAAACAAGTCTTGAAAAAATATGATTTGTCTATGTTGTTCTTGTCACGATCACACCCTCAATAGCACAGCTAGGGCACTCGTTTTTAATGGGGATGATTCACTAATATATTGAGAAAGTTCTTGTTTAAAAAATCATGAAAATCGGTTTAATAGGTCCCGAGAAATCACTGAAAAAGTAAAAAACAATTGAAAAATTTATGTTTTTGTATTGTTCTTGTTGTTATTCTAAATTTTTTATTGTTGTCATAGCTGGACTTGTCGTTTTTTGCGGTCGTTGTGATAATAGTATAAAAATTCACCAACATCAAATGCAAATAATGCTAAACTATAGTTATTAATAAAAAAAATTACAATGTAAATTTACCAAAAAAAAATTTTCTTATGCATTAATTTATTTAAAGAAAAACACAACAATAACTTTTGATTTTGTATTTTGTGTGTGTAATATTTACATATACATAAATATATTAAATAAAAAAAAAATATATATACGGTATATAATTTTATTTATATAATGTATCAATGTTTCCATAGCATTCTGATTAATATATAAAAAATTAATGTTTTCATAACAATCAGCTAGCGACTTCACCGAATTAATCGACAATATTCTGTAGCACACATGGCGACCAGATTTTAATTACTAACAATCGCCAAAATTCTTGAAAAATAAGCTTAAAAGTTTCGGAATAGCAATTTTTAACAATTAAAAATTTTGAACATAGTTTTTATTAAAACTAACAAACACAACGCTAATATTATAAGCAATAATTGTTTTTTTAATTTCAGAAAGCTTTATCTTAAAAAATATTGCATATTGCAGAAGACATTTTTTTTGAGATTTGCAAATGCATTATTACATAATCTGAAAGTTAAAACCTCCACTAACAAGAAAGGTCTAATAGGGGCACCCGCAGAAATATTTAGTTTTTCGTTTTTTTTTATACCCTCCACTCCAGTGTGCAGAGGGTATATATAAGTTTGTCATTCCGTTTGTAATAATTAGAAAAAAAAATTTGGACCCCATAAAATATACATATTTGTGATCCTTATAACAACCGGAGTTGATATAGCGATGTCCGTCTGTCCGTCTGTGAAAATCACGATGATGGCATCAATCGGGCAGCTAGGGTGCTCGTTGGCATAAAAAATGATTCATTAATATCCTGAAAAGTTTGCTATTTAAAATCGTCGAAATCGGTCGATTAGGGCCCGAGATTTGAATGAAGAACTAAAACAAGTCTTGAAAAAATATAATTTTCTATGTTGTTCTTGTCACGATCACGCCCTCAATAGGACAGCTAGGGTGATAATTTTTAGTGAGAATGATTCACCAAATTCATGGGAAGATTTCTACTTCAAAAATCATTAAAATCGATGGAACAGGTCCAGGGAAATCTCTGAAAAATTAAAAAAAAAATGAAAAACATGATGTTTCCATATTGTTCTTGTTGTTATTCTAAATGTTGCATTGTTGTCATAGCTGGACTTGTTGTTTTTGTGGTCGTTGTGGTAATAATATAATAAAAACAAACCCTTTTACTAACGTCATGAGAAGGTTTCTGTTTGAAAAATCATGAAAATCGGTTTAACAGGTACCGAGAAATTACTGAAAAGGTAAAAAAAATTTAAAAATATATGTTTCTCTATTGTTCTTGTTGTTATTCTAAATGTTGTATTTTTCTCATAGTTGAACTTGTTGTTTTTGCGGTCGCTGTGGTAATAATATTATAAAAAAATATCCCACAAAAAAACTCTGGTAGGAAAATTTAAAGGTTTCCATTGTTTTGTCATCATTGAAAAAATTTGTTATGTCATTTTTGCCGTCGCCACGAGCCTGCCTATAAAGTTTCAGATCGATTGGCTCACGGGAAAGGGGCTAAAAATCGATCCAAAATTTGGTCGACAAGCAGACACTACCAGTTAATATAAAGGCAGTAAATAAAGGGAGTAAAAGTTCACCAACAATTTAAAAACCAAATTTTTATGTATTAATTTATTTAAAGAAAAAAAAATAATTAAATGAAATAGTAATAATAATAAAAAAAATAATATACAATACAAAAAAAAAGAATATATAAATAAAATAAAATAAAGATAAATGCATTCATAGCATTATAATATATATAAAAGGTCAATGTTTTCTAACTGTAACCGTAACGAGTCAGTTGTTTTTTTTTTACATGAAAATCATTTAAAACAGTTACCGAACGTAACCGGAACGTCCCAATACTTTTCATGTGAAAAAAAGGCTGACACGTTACGTAACAGTTACATGTCGCTAACTTGTTCTTTACACAGGCTACTGCTTTTGCTGCCAACTTCAGGTCTATTTATATAGTTTCGTAAACATTAAAAAAACTGATAAAATTGTTTCTATTATTTTTGCTGTAAGTAATAAATTATAAATATTCTGAATTGCAAACTAAAATGGATACATATATTGGAGGTGCTTTAATACAAAAGAGTTAACGAAAAAAAAAAATCAAAAAAAAAAAACAACTCTACAACATCAACAATGACAGTCATGTGTTCTTCAAATAGAAAAAAACTGCAAGTGTGTTTTGTTGGCTACAAAACAAAAATAGTGTTGACAATATAACAAAATATGTAAAAGAAATTAGTGCTGTGAAATATTTTATTTTGTTAAAAAAAAAATCGCAAAATGAAAGGCTATAATTCCATTAATAATCAAAAGGGGTTAAATTAATTTATTTATTTATTTTTACGTTATACTAATGCATTTTAAATAAGTAAAAGTAATTGTATATTTAAATAAAAATGCATTTGTATTATATGTTGCTGTCGTATTCAGAAAAATCAAGTAGCTGACTATACGACTACAAATGCTGCTGGCAGCAGTCGTCTACGTGTTTCATTCATGATGTTGCATTTTTTTGCGAGCAATACTTACATATATTCTAAATAAAGAAATAATAGTTCTTTTCATACTGTACAAATATATGTACAAATACTATATGTCAAATTTCAAATTTGCAATAATTGATACATTTTTGAAAAAAAATTGTATAATATGAAATGTCTTCAATTTATTTCATAGAAAAAAATTTATTGAGGTGCGTGGATTTTCCATATTTACGGTTTTACTATTTTCGTAATGAGGTTAAATGAGTTAAAAAGAATTTAAAATTTTTGAAAATATTAGGTGAGGATCCTCAAGATGTAATATACGATCGGTCTAAAACTTTTCACTTAGAGCCACAGTTAAAATCGAAAAAACAAAAACCCATATATTTTGTGCGTATAGTTTAACATTAAATGTGCTTTTCTTTAATGTCTATATAGTTTTTCTCATTCATTTCTGACCATCTTCAATGTAAATTTACCAAAGTTTTTTTTATTGCAATATGTACATATATAAAACTTAAAAATTTAACATTTTTTATTGTGTATTAACTTATTATTCTGCGATTTTCATTACATCACAAAATGTTACAAATTGGCACTACTGTTTCAAAAACAGAAAACTTCTAAATCAGTTTGAAAACAGTTGATCTGTAAAACTGTGTGTGAAATTGTGTCAAAAAAAAAATTACAAATAATAATAAATATAATAATACATATATATTATTCAACTTATAAGTAAATAGGTAAGTTATTTTATTAATTTTGTTAAGAATTAGCACAAAATTTATTTTCCATTGTACATTTCATTTATAAAGAATTCTGCCATATTTTGTTAAAGGGAAAATCCATTTTTGTTATGTTAAAAAAAACAGAGTTGCATGTAATTTTTCCGTGACTGCCTCAATTATTGCGTAGATGCCACCACAATATTTTTTCTAATTAAATATTAACCAATATCTAACTAGAATTATGATTTATTCTGACTAAAAAGTTCCAATTAAAAGTTATTCAGCCCAATTATGAATATTCTCAAGGAATTTGTTTCTCACGGAAAATACATTTCTCGAGAAAAAAATTCCTCCAATTATAAATTCCGCGTGAACAAAAAATGATTAACTGGCATCATCGAATTTCGAAGCCAGTTGCTTTGCTTATTGACAATTAATTTTCTATTTTTTGTGTGTGTGCAAACGACCCTACAATAAATGACCCAATAAACATTTTTGTTTGCTATCAACTTGAGGTGCATTTGAGATCAAATACATTTCTCAAATCTCCAACGTTAATTCTCAAATGCACCTCAATAGGCCGATTATAGTCTTCTCAACTTAAAAGGCACATTTTTTATATGGCGATTTGCATAGTTATCAAATTGAGAAATTTGTGATTCTCTACTTGATAGCAAAGAAATATCTCCAATCGGTATCAAATGGAAGGTACGGAATTGCCATATTAAAAAAAATTATACTAATTTTAGAAATGAAAACAATATACTTTTTTTAATGTTTCAATTTAATTTCATTATATATTTAACATTATTATGTATGTACATATTTAACATTAAATGTACATATTATGCACATTTTTTAAAATCTAGAATTAAAATTAAATGAATTAATTATTTGTACATTTTTTGAATATTTATATTAAATATGTAATAAATAAGAATTTAAATTGAAAAATTCGACAAAAAGCAAAAATAATTAAAAATATATCAATTAATTATTTGTACTTTTTGGCATTTTTTAATTTAATTTATTATTTGTGACATATTTAAATAATATCTCAAACTTAACACAAATCGTATTCAAGTTGAAAAAATGTTTGGTCTCAAGTGGAGAAAAGTGTTGGATATCCAATTGAGAGTAAAAATGTTTCTCAAAGATTGGAAAAAATGTTAAGTCTCAACTTGAAGTCAAGTTGAAAGCAAACAAGGAGAAAAATTGTTCAACCCAAGTTGAGAACTACATTTGACATCAATTTGAGAACTTAACTTTTCTCCAACATTGGAGAAATAATATTTCAATGCATACTGGGGAATGACCGAAACTAACACATAAACAGTTTTTTTCTAGTTGAAAAACATATGACTGTCATTGTTGCTGTTGTAGAGTTGTTTTTTTAAAATTTTTTTCGTTAAACAGCAATATTTGTGAATTACCGAGTATTATTTATTATTGGTTGTCGGAAAGTGAAGTTAATTCTAAAGTGTTAACTTAAATTGTTAAAATAAACAGAAATATAGACATAAATAAAGTTAATACTTTCTACATATATATTTAAAAAAAAGGCTGATTATTTAAATGATTGAAGTGATATCGAGTTTAATATGTAAAATAACTGCGCAAACGTGTTGTCCAATGACTTTGCCTCCTCTCGGGATTCTAATAAAAGAAAGGGAGGTTCAATTGGTTTGGCGGCTACAAGTTTAGGTTTTGGAAAGGTAAGTAATTAATTAAATTAAAACTTCAAGTTAATTTTTGTTGTTTCTTTAGGACTCTTCAAAATATGTCAGTGAATTCGTTAGTCCAATTCTCAATTGTTTAAACGATCAATATTTACGTGTCCGGTATTTTGCGTGTGATCCTTGTATAACGTGGTGGCATGTTCCTCCATTATACCCTTCACCGATTTATTTCCTGCTGGAGTCTTGTGACCTATTCCTGTTGGATTGTTTACTTAAAAATATTGTTATAGAATCTTCACAAACTTTCAATCTATAAGCTTTTATACCTCTTCTTAAGGAACGCATTTATGTAAAGAATTATATTGTGCGACAATATGTTATATCCTGGATTGCGATTGTGAATGCTGTACCTGAAAATAATATGGTTCTCTATTTGATATTATTTATGGACTTTTTATGATGGAAGATAATACACAAGAAATACAAATGTGTGAAACTACGCTGACAGTTTCTTAAATCGATTCGTAATGATTCCAGTTCAATGCGCATGGAAGACACTATAAATATATTGATAATACATGCGCAATCACCAAACTTATTAAGGTAATGCACTGAAATTTTATTAAAAATTCTAGCTAAAAACAAAGAAAATCTTCATTGCAGAATTTTACATTAATCCTTGTATCTATCTTTCAGTCTATTGCCATAACATGGATACGGGAGTTTGTTTTATTATTTGGTTCGAATGTTTTAGTTTATGCCATTCTACCATGTATGGAATATAATGTTGATAATATGAAGAATAATAAGGATTGTGCAGTATCCGTAAATACATCGATAATGAAATTAGTTTCTTCAAAAGACCAAAGATCTTAGAATATTCTACAAATTGTTTTATGGAGGTATTATAACAATATCTCACACACGGTTCTGTACAAGCAAAGGTAGCAGTATTTCAATTTTCCAAATGATGTGTATCAGTTTTGGCCGAAATTCTTATTTCACAACACTCAAAAGGTAAGCTGTATTATAAATTTTTTATATATAATTAAGTGTTATAATAAATTGTTTTCTTTAAGAAACTACTGATTTCAATAAGGCCCATTACCGGAAATTTCTATTGAGCTTAGTCAATTTATTCGGTGCTAAGTTGCGTACCACTTTGAGGGATGTTTCGAGTGAAGAGTCAGCAGAGTTATTTAAATGTCTGTATAAATTTAAGCCCATTGTCCTGTTTGCTTTGTCTTTATTTCAATATTTAATGTTTGTTTGTATTTTATTTTGAATTGCTTGATTTTTACTACAATAAATAAATAAATAAATAAATAATAAATCGTGTTTCATTATAATCAAGCGTGAAATTTCGAAATTAAATTTATTTTAAAGAAAAATTAAATAAAAAATTAAAAATTAATAGCATAGCTATGATGCGAGCACTTGTTTAGGAAATTGGGAATAGCCAAAGGATTGGTAGAAGTCAATTGCGGGCTGAATTTATGGAAAACGCAATCAATGCCTGAATTGGCTTTCATTAAAGTTACAACCGTTTTATCCCGATTTTGACCAAACGTATATTATTTGAAAGGTATTTCTTTTTAGCCGATTTGCAGATTTACAGATTTTAAAATTTTGTCCTTTATTTTGAGTAAATTTCATTTAAAGTTGCTACTATCACATACATAAAATTATACAATACTATGTGTGTGTTTATTAAATTTGTTAATGTGTTTGTAATAAAAAGGAGTTTGTTTTTTTTATACCCTATACCACTATGTGGTTTGGGTATAATGACTTTGTGCTGCTGTTTGTAACTTCCAAAAATATTTGACCTAGACCCATCTTTTATTATACCGATCGAACCAGAATCACTATCTGATTCGATTTAACGATGTCCGTCCGTCCGTCTGTGTGTCCATGTAAACCTTGTAATCAAACTGCAGGTCGCAAATATGAATATATTTTGATGAAATTTGGTATATAAGCTTCTATCGGCCATAGCATGAACACTATTGAAATTGGTGGGAATCGGTCCTTGTTAAGACCTAGCCCCCCATCGAAATCGACATAAATTGCCATAAGATCCAAACTGTCATACAGATCTTACTCAAATTGGGTTTGTATGCGTTTATTAGATCCATTAATGAGTAGTCCAAAAATGATCCCTATGGGACAACTCTTAGTCACAGGCCCCATATAGAGCTGCTTCCCGATCTTCACTTAAATCTATCAGAAACAATAATATTGCGCTGATTCTTCTCAAATTTTGTTTGTATATATTTTTGCAAAATACAAGAGACTTTACCAAACATGGTCAGGATCGGTCCATTTTTGGGCCTAGTCCCCTATATAGCATCTGATATGAACTTTTTATATCTGCAGCCAAAAAAATTAATAAAAATCCCACTCAAATTTGGTTTATGCTTATTTTTTATATCCAGTTAGTTTTGTCTAAGAGATGGGGTCTCTAAACGCATGGTATAGGGTATCGTATAGTCGGTCTATACCGACTATTATTTTCTTATTTGTTTTTGTGTTGAATTATGAATTGGCAAAAATTGATTAGCATATCTTTAGGTCTTTATTTAATGAAAAAATTAAATTTCCTAGAATTTGCACTCGAATTACGAGGGCTGTAATCTGCTAGTATATATAAATAAAGTACTGATTTTTGTTTATACATACTTCATATGAATTTCAAATAAATCAAAGAAATCATTGCATTCACAATGGCTTCACTGATAGGCAAATTTTCATACATATATGTATTACGAATGATTTCTTTGCAGGCTTCTAACTATTTATCATGAAATACAATTGATAATTTTTAAAAATATTCAATAATATGTGATGCAATTTATAGTACACAAGTATCTGTAGGAAAAAGTAAAGAATATTCTATGGGATAAAAACAAATTTTAATTTGTTATATCGAGTTCATAAACCATTACATTTTAGTGAGTCAGCGATGACAATAACTATTACATTGATACTGATAATTCTGAAATAAAATTATAGTTCTGAAATTAAATCAATAATTTGTCGACACTTTCTGAAATACAATGGAAATGTTATAAAAAAGTTGTTAATTCCAAGACATCTTCCTTTATCGATATATTTTTATTATACCCTCCAGTGTGCAGAGGGTATATATAAGTTTGTCATTCCATTTGTAATAATTAGAAAAAAAATTTTGGACCCCATAAAATATATATATTTGTGATCCTTATAACAACCGGAGTTGATATAGCGATGTCCGTCTCTGGAAATCACGATGACGGCATCAATCGGGCAGCTAGGGTACTCGTTGACATAAAAAATTATTCAATAACATCCTGAGAAGTTTGCCATTTAAAATCGGCCAAATCGGTCGATTAGGGCCCGAGATTGGAATGAAGAACTAAAAAAAGTCTTGAAAAAATATAATTTTCTATGTTGTTCTTCTCACGATCACGCCCTCAATAGGACAGCTAGGGTGATCATTTTTAGTGAGAATGATTCAACAAATTCATAGGAAGATTTATATTTCAAAAATCATTAAAATCGGTGGAGCAGCTCCAGGGAAATCTCTGAAAAAGTAAAAAAAAAAATGAAAGCAAGATATTTCTATATTGTTCTTGTTGTTATTCTAAAAGTTGCATTGTTGCCATAGCTGGACTTGTTGTTTTTGTGGTCGTTAATAATATAATAAAAACAAACCCTTTTTACATTTTTTTTATCAACTCTAGTAGAAAAATTTAGAAGTTTCCATTATTTTGGCATCACTAAAAAAATTTGTTAGATCATTTCCGTCAGATCGATTGGGTCAGGGAAAGTGGTTAAAAGCGATCCAAAATTTTTTCGACAAGCAGCCACTACGAGTTAATATAATATAATATAAAGCAAATAATGCTAAAATACCTAGTTGTTAATAAAAAAAAAAACAATTGGGCAATTCACAATGGGTAATGTATCGTTGTATCTGTTGTATCGTGTATCACTTTACAATAGTGTAAAATTTTTGTCGGTAATTTTCACTGAAAAATCTGATACACGATCCAACTTCATTTGCTATGTTTAGTAAATGTTGTATATTGTATCATAACATATCAGTCCCAAGTGAATGCCAGTTTTTATGAAAAGAAAAAACAAATACATAGAATTTTATCAGCATAAATAATTATAAAATAAAATATGGCAAATAATGCAAATAACGCAAATACATCGATAAGTTTATTTATATAAAAATTAATGTTTATATTTTTAGTATGTATTTTCTCTTTCAGTACCAACCAAAATATTTAACATTTTTTTTTTTTTTTCATTATAAATAAAAAGCAAGAGGTACGTAACTAAAACTCCAGGGTATATCTCACGACCAAAAAGCAAACACTGACAAGTGTTTTCTCTTATACAAAATAGCAGAAGCGACGAAGCGATCTTTCCTCGTTGGATCGAAAATTACTAAAGAAAGCGTTTTACAATATGAAAATACAACTGAGTGTTCACAACAAATGATTGTATTGTGTATTTCAATACAACATACAATATACAACACCTGTTGTGAATTGCCCAAATGTAAATTTAGCAAAAAAAATTTATGTATTAATTTATTTAAAGAGAAAAACACCAAAATAACCTTTGATGTTGTATTTTTTGTGTGTAATATTTACATATACATACATACACATATTAAATAATACAAATAATATACATATATTATATATATGTATGTATGTATATTCATAGTAACTGCATGTTAGAAATAAATCGGTATATTATTTTGTTTACATAAAATTCTGCAATATTTTGTTGTGGGGAAAATACATTTCTTTTGCATTAACAGAGTGTCACTTCATTTTGCTCAGCGTGACTATGCCACAGTAGATGGCGCCACAATTTTTGTTCTAATTAGCTTTGTAATAGTTATTCCTATTTTAACATGAATGTCAATATTTTCAACTAGATATAATACAGAACAATGTTAAGAGTATACACGGGCTGGTCTTTAATTTCATACGTTTTTTCATTATTCTTTTACAAATATGAACATAAGTTTGGCATGTTAACTTTTTGTTGTCTTTACAAAATAGAGTTAACGAGTTCATCAATGAGTTTTTTTTTGCTTTCAAAACAGTTCTACATAGTTATATAGAACTATTATTCTGCTTTACCTACAAAATATCTGATTGCGATTACATCTAATATTTAAAAATTGTTTATAATTAATAAAGCATTATTATTCACATAAATACGAAATTGCACTTTTTAAATTTTCCATTCAAATTTAAGCAAATATCAATTCTTATAACAACTGAAATTAAAATTTCCAATTATAAATTAGAAAATATTAATTGAATTTCAGAAAATCATATCAAAACGTCGGAAATAATAATTTTAAATTTAGAAGACATCAATTGCATCTTTAATATATAAATTTTATTCGTTAAACACAAATTGAAATTCCAAAAAAAAAAACACCACATATGTTTACATTTAAAAATGTTTACATATAAAAAAAATAATATTGCCATTCTGGAGATATTTATAACTTTTCAGTGCCGCGATTCAGTAACTTCTTTTAACGATAGTCGAATTGTAAAGAAAAGAAAATTGCAAAATTATCAGTAAAATTTTTAAACGATATTCGCTATTGTTAAAGTCAGCTGTTGTTGTTATCTAAACGACAACCATTTTTGTGTTGTTTATTCAATCGATAAAAACTTAAATTTTTAGCTTGAAGTGCCGTCATACATAAATAAAAATCATAAAATAGTAAAAATATTTTGCTTTTATTAAATAACTTTTTTATATAAATAAAAAAATTAAATAGCATATTCAATTCATTATTTCATTTTCACATAAATAAACAGAAATATTAGTAAAAAAAAAATAAAGATATTAAACATAAACATAAAATCATCCTGTCAAACACGAAGTAATTTGTTTTTTTCTATTCTTTGTGTTTTTCGCTTATTTTGACAGAGGTGCCACTAGTTTACAATTTAAATAAATAGAAAAACAGATTTGTCGACTGTCGTTAAGATGTATGTACTTTGTGAATCACTTAATCCTTAGTGCAAACAATAATAGCTGTCGATATATTTTGCGATTGTCAGATCGTTGAATTTGAAATTTGCAGAATCGCACTACAGAAAATATTAATTTAAATTCAATGAATTTAAGAAAACCTCAAATGATATTTAAGAATTGCTAACATAAAAATTGTTACATAAGGAAGCGTAATTTGATGAGAATGTTATTTTTTATATATAAAATTTCACAATTTTTTTTGGATGAAAATTTGAAGTTTTTCAGAAAATAAAGATAACATTGAATTATTATTATTAAATTATTTTATTTAAAATGTTTGGGACTTTTGGTGTTTTTGCGTTTTGCATCCCTAATTTGATTATTTATTATTATAAATTTATTCTCTATGTTTTCAAAATATGACAATATTTTAAAAAAAAGTTGAGAGAGCTTTTTTCTTTTTGGTTATTATTTTGTTACTCCATCCGACCTATATGGCCGCAATGAAGAAATATTTGGCCAGTTAAAAGAAACTATACAGCCATCTCCAATTAGCACGATTTAATGCATATAGCCACTCTACACAACCATTACCTTTGCAATGGAGGTTAGGGCGAGCTATTTAATTAGCAAAAACTAAATTAAACGACAAGTTATGTCATATAACCGGAAACGCATGCATATAGGTATATAACCTAAATGCATGGCGATCAGCAACCACGATGACCAAAAAGCAAACACCGAAATAAATCCGAAATAATAGAAAAGACGGAAACCAACCCAAAGAATTTTCTTAAATAATTAGGTATTTAGTTTAACAAATTGTTTACTTTTTCCAATATTTTGTTTACATTTATTATCAATACTCAAACCGAGGTGGAGGGTATTAAAGATTCGGCACAGCCGAATTTAACACTCTTACTTGTTTTTTTTTTTGCAGATTTCATCTAATGAAACCATATTAAAATTGGACATCATATAAAATTGTTGGTTAAAAGTGGTCAATATTATTACAGAAAAAAAAAAATAAGTAGAAAGATCACGAAAAAAATATTGAGAGCAAAAATAAACAATTCATAGAATTTTTTTTAAACCATGTATTCAAATTATTTGTATTTTTATACCCTCCACTCAAGTATGCAGAGGGTGTATATAAGTTTGTCATTCCGTTTGTAATAATTAGTAATTAATAACCGATAAATGCTTTCATAACGTTATAATATATACAAAAAGTCAATGTTTTCTACCAATCAGCTCAAAATTGTTTTCTCCTTTCATTTACATGTATAAAATTCTGCAATATTTTGCTTTAGGGTAAATACAATTTTTTGGTATTAACAGAGTTGCACTTCATTTGGCTCTAGAGTGCAAGAATGAGAGAATAAAGGCCAAATTAGGCACACGTAACCGTAACGTAACGTGTCAGCTGTTTTTTTTTTACATGAAAAGAATTTAAGGGCACTATACACTTGTCAAATGTACATCAAGCGTTTTGGTGGCATTAGTGAAAGTTTGTTTGTATGTATGTCACCGACAAAATCTTAATTTTTGGATTTTTCATCAAGCACCGTCGGAATATGTATTTCGAAGAAACTGAAAAACACTTGTTTGTGCAGTTTATTTGTTTTGTGCATCTTTTTTATACATACGATTTTAATAAGTAAGTTTGTAAATAAAACGAACATAAAAATAGTATAAATTTAAACATAATTAATTTTAGAAACTTGTCCGATTCGTTTTTCGATGATGCTGAAAACACATCAAAGAAATACAGAAAATACAGATGGCTAGAACAGGTCAAAGGTGACGACTATAAATGCAGATGCAAGGCTTGTGAAATAATATTAAAATGCGATAAATCAGATCTAAGTATACATGCTAATAATCACTGTTATAAAAAATCTTTTAAAACCAAGAACAAATATTCTGTTTGAGTTATAACATCTCATTTGCAAGCCATTTTAATTAATTGTGTAAATTTTAAATGCACATCTAGCCCTATCAAAAAGATTAATTATACAGAATTGTAAAAATAATTTTTTTATATATCTGTTAGTTTTTTATATTATACTTATGTAATTCTCATGATATTTTGATCTTATTTTTTATATTTTTTTCTTCGTTTTTATGTTATTTTTACATAATTGAAATTGAAAATGTACAAATTAAAAATAAATTTTGAAAAAAGTAGTGTAGGGGAAAAAGTGGGTGTAGGGAAAAAGGGAATTTTTTTCATAAGCGTAGAGATTTCTGAAAAAAATCTCCTGGCATCACAAGACACAAGACATAGACTTGCTTTGTTCAAAAGCTTCCATTAGACTGAATGAATTTGTTGCTTACTTTACTCTTTGGTGAGCATTTTCGTTTTTGTTCGGCTGTATACATATAAGAAGCCGATTAGAGTTCGGTTTACTGGTGCTGCTATGCATATGTGTGTATATTAACAAAAATATACGATGTCCCAGTCATCATTTCGAAGATTGTTTTAACAAAAATTACCTTACTGTGTCTTCTTCGAGCACTTTTGATGATTAAAAACTGATTAATCACATGCGCTATTAGAAAAAGACTAGAAAATGGTTTTTTCTTACTCTTAAAAAGTGATTTATAGAAAAATGACATTAAATATGACTCAAAAATGAGTCTAAACTGATCAGAAAAGCGGACAAAAAGGACTGTCAAGAAGATTCGCGGCTAAGGTAATATTTCCTCCCAACAAAAGAATATTTTGTGATCAGCAAAAGAGCGCATTTATGACTGTTTTAATAGCACATAAGAGTCAAAAAAGACTCTACATGATCATTTATTGCATAAAATGCTTACTGAGATTTTATTCACTATCTGTAGAAACAGGTTTTTTAAGTAAAGCAAATCTGCACACAATTTCAATTCTATTTCGTTCACAATGATATGATCACTTTGTTTACTAGCTACCAGTAAAATAAGAAAATAGTATTATAATACAGCGTAATGATGAATTGCACTTCTCAATTAGTTTATTTTTAATCTCCCATAAGAAGTTCGGTTTGTGCTAAGAAAAGCATGAATATATGTTTCCCAGGGCGAAGCTTGATCATTGCACTTTGATTGAGTTGAGCTCCGCGACTATTCATAATGTGAATAGCTCGTGCCTAAAATTTTTGGTGGTTGGGAATGGCGTTTGTGTTAGGAAAAGCATGAATGCATGCTTCCCAGGGCAAGGCTCGATCATTGCACATTGATTGAGCTGAGCTCCGCGGTTATTCTTAATGTGGATAACTCATGCAAAAAATTTTTGGGAATGGCGTTTGCCTCCGTCCCGACATTAAATAACAAATTTTAAAAATTTATTGTAATTAACATCTCTTTTTAACGTCTGACAAAAAAATAGTATTTTTTTAAACACAAATTTTTTTACAGGGTAAATATTTTATGGTTTATACTATGTTCTCACTGCAGCTAAATCCGCATTTGACTCGCTTTATAGTGGATTTAATTAAAGCTGGTAAATTTTTGGGTATATAAATACTGTCAAAATAAAACCCTCGCTTTAGCTAAATCGAGAATAAATCCAACAGAAATCAGGGATGTATTGTGCAATTCGCCGCAAAATGAACAAATTTACAACGCTGCAGCAGAAAATTTGCATCATTTTACGACTGTGTATTTTCATTTACAACAAAACAAAACAAAAATTCATAAATAAAAGCAGCAAGTGAGTATAGCAAAGAATTGTTTAATTAAAAAATTATTTATTTGCCTTTATTTCACTTTTAACTTTTTTTTTCGCAAAATTTTTCTCCAAAACAAAAACTATTAAAATGTAAATAAACAATTCGTTCGAACAGCTGTGCAGCAACTGTCAAACTAAAGCTACAAATTGTAGTGAGAACGGTGGAGATTAAAAAATAAAGTATGCAGAGTTTATACATGTACTAAAAATACAACCCTTAAAACCATATTATTTTTGCAACTCTAAAAATTTCAGAATTTTGAATAAATAAAATAAAATACCGATTTATTTTTTAATATGCGCTTATTATGGATATACATATACAGAATATATGAATATTATTTATAGTGTTTTGATATTGGCAACAGTAGTATGTATCAATTTGTAACATTTTGTGATGTTATAAAAATCGCAGAATATGGATATTGATTTTATATAGTTTCCTTTATTAATTAAATAACTTAAATATTACACCAAAATATATTGATGCTGATGAATTTTTATATTATTAACGCAACGACCACAAAAACAACATGCACAGCTATGACAAAATACAACATTTAGGAAAACAATATAGGAAAACGTCATATTTTTTTTAACTTTTCAGTGATTTCTCGGCACCTATGAAACCTATTGTCATAATTTAAAAAACAACCTTCTCATGATGTTAGTGAATCATTCTCACTAAAATCGAGCGCCCTAGCTGTCCTACTGAGGGCGTTATAGTGACAAGAACACATATTCAAATCATATTTTCTCAGGACTTTTTTTACTTCTTCGCTCCATTCTCAGGACCAGATTAACCGATTTGGACGATTGTAAATAGAAAACTTCTCAGGATGTTAGTGAATCATTTCTTATACCAACGAGCACCCTAGCTACCCTGAAGCCGTCATCGTGATTTTCACAGACGGACAGCAGGACAGACAGATCACAAATATATATACTTTATGGGGTCCAGATTTTTTTTCTAATTATTACAAACAGAATGACAAGCTTATATAAATTAAAGATTTATTTTATTAAAAAGTTAAAAAAAATATTTTTTTATGTTGCTAATTAATTTTAGCAACAAACCTTTATTATCAAATTCTTCAAACTGACTGCAAAACTTTACAAATAAAAACATCTTTAAATAAAAATTAAAGAAAACATAACTGTTGATTCGGCGATTCCCACGTTGAACGATGGTACGACGTTTTTGTTGGCTGCGTGTGCGGATTCGGGTTACTGCCTGTGAGTCCGCTTAGCAATGAGTTTTGACGTTGGCACGTTTAGCTTATGTTGTTGGTATGCGCGTGTACTGTTGGTATGCGCGTGTACTGTTGGTATTTATGTATGGTTTATTGTTGATGTTTGTTGTTGTTATAGTTACATTACGTTGCGCGTGTAGTGTTGTTGTTGTTGTTGGTGTGGTCTCACAGGTGTTAACTCCTCCCCCTTTAAGTTCATACGTCCTCGTATGAATAATTAGAAAAATGGAAGGCTGTGAATTCTCTGGTTCTTGACACCTCTTGATGGCAATGATAATGGAACTTTCGTGTCCGCTCTTACTTTATCGTCTTTTCCAGTTTCCAATCCTTTGTTTGCGTTTGATGATTCTTCATTTACTTTAGATGATTTGGTTTCTGGTGATTTGTTTTCTAATAGTTCATTTTCTGATGGCTTGTTTTTTGATGATTTGTTTTCTGTTGTTTTCTTCATTATCCGGACGATAATAACCAATAATGTTAGAGCTATTAACAGTAGAGCGTTGATGGATAGGTTGATTTTATTCTGGACTTGTAATTTTTCAAATACTTGAGAATTGTTGACATTAACAGCTACCATCCTTTCGAGCGTCATTACTTGTTCTTGGAAATTTTCTCTACTTGGCTGCAATAATGCGGGTAATGGTTTTGTAAGGGATATCTGGGTTGTCAGATATGTTTGATTTCTAATTCGTACTGTGGAATTGAGGTGATGAATTATGAATGTGCCATCTATGTTGATTGTTCCGTTGTCTATTTCGATTTGTCCTTTAAATTCGTTCAACAGTACCATGTTTTCATCTATCTTCTCTACTAGTGCCACGTGCTCATCGTTAGTTGTTGTGCATCGGGAAGGTTTACTCTTCAGGAGGTTTGGGATGCACTCTGAATCACTGATGTCTATAATGTTTTCTGTTTCTCAAATACTTAATTTATTATAGTCTTTGCAGTCATTCTTAATTCCAAATAACTTATTATAACATTTCAATAGCTTTTTAAAATTTGTCTTAATTATTACATTGTTTCTTTTTACAGGTCTAATTGAAAAATTTTCACAAGTCTCGCTAGCAGTTGTTAGAATATTTACTATGTAAATGATTTCTCTATTATTTGTTAGATTTAGTCATTTTTCAGACATATTGCAATTACTGCAAATTTTAATTTTGTTTAAATGGTGCGTGGTAAAGAAGAAGAAAGCATATATTTCAAAAATTCATAACTGCACTGTATTCTTAATCGGTCCGGTTTCTGGCATTTCAGCCTTCATCAGCGATTTATTGAACATTGTGATAATTGTTATGTTTTAATTGAATAGATTGTTTCTATATGAAAATTTTTTCTACTTAGGGCGGCCGTGAGGTTTTGAACCATGAACCTTCACATACACTCGTAGTTGCACTTTTTGGTCAGCGCTTTAACACACTCACCTAAAGTCAGGCCTACGAGCAGTGTGGTTAGATTCAGTTTTCGTACCATACAGCTTTACTTTGTATTAATTTCAGAAGATAAAACTCTGTCCAAACAAACAATCGTTATTTTTGAAATTTGAATATTTTTTTTTTTTTTTTTTTGCATTTATACTTCTAATTTCCACTATTCTCAGTTTTCGTAAGAGTTATCATATGGGATGTACGGTTTTGTACATACCTACATATGCACTTTTACATATATTTGAGATGACGCTTTGAAGCGAAGAAATTTTTTGTTTGTTAGATTTAGTCATTTTTCAGACATATTGCAATTACTGCAAATTTTAATTTTGTTTAAATGGTGCGTGGTAAAGAAGAAGAAAGCATATATTTCAAAAATTCATAACTGCACTGTATTCTTAATCGGACCGGTTTCTGGCATTTCAGCCTTCATCAGCGATTTATTGAACATTGTGATAATTGTTATGTTTTAATTGAATAGATTGTTTCTATATGAAAATTTTTTCTACTTAGGGCGGCCGTGAGGTTTTGAACCATGAACCTTCACATACACTCGTAGTTGCACTTTTTGGTCAGCGCTTTAACACACTCACCTAAAGTCAGGCCTACGAAAAATTTCTTCGCTTCAAAGCGTCATCTCAAATATATGTAAAAGTGCATATGTAGGTATGTACAAAACCGTACATCCCATATGATAACTCTTACGAAAACTGAGTGTATGTGAAGGTTCATGGTTCAAAACCTCACGGCCGCCCTAAGTAGAAAAAATTTTCATATAGAAACAATCTATTCAATTAAAACATAACAATTATCACAATGTTCAATAAATCGCTGATGAAGGCTGAAATGCCAGAAACCGGTCCGATTAAGAATACAGTGCAGTTATGAATTTTTGAAATATATGCTTTCTTCTTCTTTACCACGCACCATTTAAACAAAATTAAAATTTGCAGTAATTGCAATATGTCTGAAAAATGACTAAATCTAACAAACAAAAAATTTCTTCGCTTCAAAGCGTTATCTCAAATATATGTAAAAGTGCATATGTAGGTATGTACAAAACCGTACATCCCATATGATAACTCTTACGAAAACTGAGAATAGTGGAAATTAGAAGTATAAATGCAAAAAAAAAAAAAAAAAAAAATATTCAAAATTCAAAAATAACGATTGTTTGTTTGGACAGAGTTGTATCTTCTGAAATTAATACAAAGTAAAGCTGTATGGTACGAAAACTGAATCTAACCACACTGCTCGTAGGCCTGACTTTAGGTGAGTGTGTTAAAGCGCTGACCAAAAAGTGCAACTACGAGTGTATGTGAAGGTTCATGGTTCAAAACCTCACGGCCGCCCTAAGTAGAAAAAATTTTCATATAGAAACAATCTATTCAATTAAAACATAACAATTATCACAATGTTCAATAAATCGCTGATGAAGGCTGAAATGCCAGAAACCGGTCCGATTAAGAATACAGTGCAGTTATGAATTTTTGAAATATATGCTTTCTTCTTCTTTACCACGCACCATTTAAAGATTTCTCTATTATTTGATGCGACCTTAATTTTGGAATAGTTCAGTAACTCATCCATATTACCGAATGGAATATTGTCCCTATAAAAAATATCCTTTAAAACATTAACTTCAATATCAGAAAAAATAAATGGATTTACAATATTTGCTTTAGCCCATTGAATGGCATATTCCATGTTAGATAACTCTTCTTTTATGATCTCTAATTTATACTTAAAGTCTAACAATTTTTCTTCTTTAATTTCATTTTCTAACAATTTGGAAACATTATTGGTTATAATTGAGAGTCTATTAATTTTTTCTAGCGTTAATTGATTAATTACAATTTGGTTATTATTGTTTTTTAGGGCATTGTTAATTTTATCTTTTATTATTTCGAAATCATGGTGATGCGGACTACCGGCTACCCATTTCCAAGCGCTACCGATAAAATCCAGAGACCTCTTTGTTCTCGTCTTAGATTTCAGTCTGGATAGACAGGATTTCATCTGAGATAAGTTATAGGATAGATAAGGTAACAGTGAGTTGTTGGTACTGTTGTTTAAGTTGATTTTGTTTTCCAGTTCTTCAATTAATTTTTCGTACTCCCCCAAGTCGATAGTGTGGACAAGCTTGAATACGCCAGTCTGGATTTTAGCTGAGCCTGTATTGATCACGACGAGTCTAGAGTTAGAGTAGTCCATTATCTGGAACTCACTCTCAGAAAACGTAATCGTCAAAAGTAATCTGTAATAAAATGTAGCAAAGTTAGTTTCTTATATGTTTCTTGTGTACGATTCTCCCACTTTCAGTCACGATAGTGGAGTGTCTGTCCTCTTTTACTATTTCCCGTTTGAATTTTTCGGTTAGTTTGGTCCCAAGTCTCTTATTTATTCTCACAAAAATCTCCTGTCCAGGTATGTACCGTTTAATTTCCTTTTTGTTCCTATTGTGATAATCTAAGTCCTTTTCTTGTTTCCTTTTCAGTTTCTCAATGTTAGTCCCCCTTGTCCGTTCATAGCTACCCGGAGAAAAATCTACAGTTCTCCCAAAGAACATGTCTACAGGTTTCTTTCCTATTGTTGAATGAAAAGAATGATTATATTCATTTACAGATTTCTCTAGAAGCTCTTCGAAATTTCTACAAACCCCTTCGTCCTTAATGCATCTCAAGATTTCTGCCAATGTTGAATGAAATCTTTCAATTTGCCGGTTGGCTTCACTCCTATAGGGAGGTGTAGTAAAAACTTCTATTCCTAGTTCATCTTTCATCATGAAAAGTATCGAAGCCGAGTTAAATGATTTTTCGTTATCCATGACAACGGTTTTAGGAACTCCGTAGAAAAAAAGAATTTCCCTTAATGGTTTTCTAATGGGTTCTATCGATTTTCCTTCTAAAATTTTCGTCTGCGCGTATTTTGAAAATTTATCGAGTGCCGTCAGAACTATCTTCTTGTCAGTTGAGAAAATGTCAAATGTTTGGTATTGGTGTAATATTTAATTTTGGTTGGTTGGGATGTCGCTCGTACTTATTCTTCTTGCACGTGGAGCAAAGCTTCAATATTCTTTTAATTTTGGAGAACATGCTAGGGAAATAAGCTCTTTCTAATATCTGGGACTTATTTTCCACAGCGTTTCTGTGCGCACGATTATGAGTCTCTATAATCAATGTTTCCTGATCGGATTCTGACAAAATGTCCTCAACAAAATTTTGAGTAAATCGTACCTTATAATTTTTTAGATGATGTGGGTAAATTTCCTGCATTCTTCCCATAATGAATTCTGGGGTTTTTATGCAGTTTATTACAGACGGATTTAGATATCTCTTTAGTACTGATAGTAATTTTTCGGTATCATAGTCCTGTTCTGATATCATATGTCTGTGATATCCTGGAAAAATTATCTGAAATTCATATGCTGAAGTGTTGTCAATTTGGAGGAATAACTGATTCTTAAATGCATTAATAGGGACTTCAACACTGGGTATAAGTTCTTCTGGTGAACTGTCGCCACTATGTACCGTTCCGGTCAGAGAATTAATGTTCGTTCTAGGAGGTCTGGAGAGTGCGTCGGCCACCACATTACTCCTACCTGGTTTATATTGGATTTCATAATTGTACTCTTCCAGTATTGCTTTCCACCTTTTCATCTTGGAATCGCTGTTTTTATTGCTTAATGCATAAGTTAATGGCTGATGGTCAGTATAAATTATAACTTTTCCCGATCCATATAAGTAATTTCTCAAATTTGTTAGAGCCCAAATTATGGCTAACATTTCTTTCTCATTTGTCGCGTAGCTTTCCTCGGTTTGTGTTAGTGTTCTTGAAATAAAAGATATCGGTCTGTCGTCTTGGCTCAACACTGCTCCTATTGCTACATTAGATGCATCCGTGGTCAGCTGGAATTCTTTTTCAAAGTTTGGGTATGAAAGTATGACCTCTTGGGACACTAGGGCATTTTTTAATGCATCGATAGCTGATCTTGATTTATTATCGAGTTTGATCTCTCTTTTGTTTGACTCTGATTTGGATATCATGCCTCCGTCTCCTCTGAGAAGCTTGGTCAATGGTTTGGCAATGTCGGTGTATCCTTTAATAAATCTTCTGTAGTATCCGGAAAGGCCTAGAAATGATCGAAGCTCTTTAATATTGCTAGGATATGGAAATTTAACGATCGCTTCCAATTTTTTGGGATTAGCTTTTATTCCACTGCATGAAACCATAAAACCAAGAAATTCGACTTCTTCTTTAAAGAACTCACACTTATCCAAGTGTACCTTCATATTAGCGGCGTTAAGTGTTCCGAAGATATCATTTAGGTGGTTCAAGTGCGACTTTTCATCTTTGCTGAAAATAATAATATCATCTATGTACACGTAGCATATCCGTCCAATATGTTCCCTTAGAATGTCGTCAAGGGCACACTGGAATATGGATGGAGCATTTCTCAATCCAAACGGTAAACGTAGAAATTCATATTTCCCATTGTTGACAGAAAATGCTGTTTTCTCTACATCTTCTTCCCTAATAGGTATTTGGTGAAATCCGCTCTTCAGATCGATCACCGTGAAATATTTGTTTCCTCCAAGATGAGAAAGTACGTCGTTTATGTCAGGTATGGGGTATTTATCAGGTATAGTTATTGGATTAAGTTTTCTGAAGTCTACTACAACTCTATATTTTTCTCTTCCAGACGCATCTTGTTTTTTGGGGACTACCCAAATGGGAGAATTTTATGGGGAGCGCGATGGTCGGATTATTTTATCTTTTAGTAATCTATTAATTTCTTCTTCTACGACCCCCCTTAACGCCATCAAATATGGATAATTTTTTGAATATGTCGGTGTATTAGTCGTCGTTCTTATTTCTCCTACAACCCTAGTTGTGTACGTGAGACTTTCATCTGGGTCCGCAAATAAATTTCTATGACGGTCCACTATATCAGTTAGAGAGTCTTTCTGATATTCAGATAGATGGTCAGTTCTTAATTCAATATTGTTAACGTCCTGTGCGATATGTTGGAATAACTTAATTCGCCTGGTCCCCTGCACAGTCATGTAGTTTTCGGAAGTATAAATTACTGCTGATAATTGTTTTAAGCAATCGTGGCCTAAAATTGCATCGAAAGTCTTTAGTCCTGGTAAAAGGTAAAATTTTATTGCAATATCATTTATCCCAAACATGTAACCCATTACGTGATGAGTTATTTGAACGTTTCCTGCAACTGAGTTTGCACTAAATTTCCCTTGGTTTAATTTTGGATTAACTGCTAATTGTGATCTAATGTAATTTTTATTGCTACCTGTGTCAATTAAAATTTTGAGTGTCTGTCCGTTCCTCGTCCTAGCCTGAAAGTATGTTAACGAGGAACTGTTTAACCAAAAAAATTTAGATCTACTGGACTGTCATTCTGCAAATTTTCCGAAGGGTCGTATTCGGGCATTTCATAGGCGGTATCTGCATATGATTGTCCGTTGTCTTCGACTTCCCTATAATATTCTTCTATATCCGGTACTCCTCCAATAGCACCTTCCTCGTCATAGCAATTAATGTTTTGTATGGTCGGCTGTTGATTTCCACTTTCAGTGTCTAATGTTACATGGAAGTTTCTTTGCATTTTATTCTGTGGGGCATGAATAGACGCTGTTGTTGGTCTCTTGAAGGCTGTGTTTTGTGGTCTATTCATATAATTTACTTGGCGTGTCTGTATTGATCGGCCCACATCCATTAGTTCATGTCCCGATGATGGTTGTTGCGTTTGAGGACATTGGTTTGGAAATCTTTGTTGATTTCCTTGATTATATTGGGGCCTTGGTGTCCAGGTTTGATTACCTATTGGTCGCCAATTAGCATTACGATTAAAGTTTGTCGTAATCGTTTTTCTAGGTGGTAGTGGTGTCCTAGGAAGTGGTCTGCCACCAATGTGTGCTAATTCTGGATAAAATCTGGGCCTATTTCCCATGAATAAATTTGTTCCAATGCGGTCCTTTTGAACCTATTTCTATTGAAATGACTGTGAGCGTAATGAAGTCGGTTCCCGAATGCTAAGAAGTCTCGGTAGGTCTCCATTAAGTCCTCTGACAAAAGTATCGAGAGCCTTATCTCTATATGTATGGGTCATCACTCTAAGACTTCCTTCATCTAAATCCAAGCAAGATACTTTATCTAATATTAAGGAGAGATGCTGATAAAATTCTGTAATTGTCCTATTGCCTTGGCAAATAGGCATTTTTTTATTCTTGGCCAGTCTAGTGCTGTCCTATAAGATTCTAGAGCTGTGTCTGCTTCGCTTATAACTTTAGTGCGTATTGTATGAAGTATCGCATAGTATCTTCCTGTTCCCTTTTGTGATTCGTATAATTCTAGCACTCTGTCTACTGACTTTCTCCAAGAATTAAATTCACCAATACTACCGGAAAATTCTCTTAGAGATTTAACTATATCGGGTACCCTGTCCAACTCTTCTAGCCTAGTCGTTAACTGTCCTATTGATTGGTCCGAATCATCGTCTAAGCTACAGTCTTGGGGTGTTCGTAATGTTTCCCTAAGAATGTCTCTTAACTCCCGTTTCTGTAATTCGGTAAGTCCTATGTTCGCTGTCGCATTCGACCCGGATGGTGTACTTTGGGACATTGTAAGTGATCTACTAAGTCTTTCAGTTAGGTCTTCTATGGATTCGTTGGGCATATTGGAAATGGTTTAAGTTAAAAAGGGATCACTTTAGTTTCAAATTATATTGTTAAGTTAGATCTTGAAGTTAAATTAGATTTTTAAAGTTAAAATTTTGGGAATAATTATTTTGGAAAGTTTTTTTTTTTGTTAAATTTTTGAAATAAATTTTTAAATTATTTTTATTTTTTAATTCCACAAAAATTAAATTAAATTTTTAGTTAGATTTTAGATTTTGTTATATTAAATTAAAGTTTAAGTTTAAAAAATTTTTTAATTAAATTTTTAGTTAGTTTTGAAATAAAATTTGTTGAATTAAATTCTTAGTAAAATTTTCGATTTTGTTAAAAAAAGGATATTGAGAATCTTAAATGATTCTTAAATTCTTAGTAAAATTTTTGATTTTGTTAAAAAAAGGATATTGAAAATTTTAAATGATATTTAAAGTTAAATTAAATTTTTAGTTAAATTTTAGATTAAATTTTTAATTAAAGTTCAAATTTTTAAAATCAAATTTGTTAAATTAAATTTTTAGTTAAAGATTAAAAAAATTTTAGTTACGTTTTAAATTTTGGAAATGATTTTTTTTTCTACAATTTCAAAAGTGAAATTAAGTTTTTTAATTGTAGATTAAATTATTTTTTTTTTCTTACGTTTCAAAGGAAAAAAAACGATCTTACATTAGTAATATCTGGATCATTGCTGGACTTGATGGCTGTATCTCCTTGTAGTTAGATGCTGTTGATTAATTTTTCCTCTGGTTCTATTTCTTCTCCTTTTCACTCCAAAAAAAGATTTTATAGTTGATATGATAAAACTTCTAAATTGTAAAATTTTCTCCACTTTCTATCGTTCATTTATTTTCACCTTACTGTTACTATTTTATAGCTTATAATTTGTTTCACCTTTATGTTTAGTTATTGATTACAGTTTTAATTAATTTAATTAGTTTGTTATTTAATCGGTTCAAAAAAAAATTTTTTTTATTGATTTTAGTTTATTTTGTTTATTTTTTAAATATTTCTTCAACTGGTTTTCTAAAAAAACTTTAATTATTTTCTTTGCGAAAAACTATTATTATTTTTACTTATTTCACTTAATTATTTTCTGTTTTTGTATTTTCGCTGTTAGTGTCACTGTTATTTGAATTTTTATTTTTTTATTTATTTCACTTAAACTACAACTATTAATTATTTTCTTTGCGAAAAACTATTATTATTTTTACTTATTTCACTTTATTATTTTCTGTTTTTGTATTTTCGCTGTTAGTGTCACTGTTATTTGAATTTTTATTTTTTTTATTTATTTCACTTAAACTACAACGCGGCCGCTGATCTTTAGGAGGATCTCTCTTTTGTCCCTTACGAAGGATTACTCGAGCGCACCGTTTCCGCGCTTTATGACTTATTTTACGACAAAGGACCCTTTTTTCCGAGGGTCCCTGCTCGGGCGCCAATTAAAGATTTATTTTATTAAAAAGTTAAAAAAAATATTTTTTTATGTTGCTAATTAATTTTATCAACAAACCTTTATTATCAAATTCTTCAAACTGACTGCAAGACTTTACAAATAAGAACATCTTTAAATAAAAATTAAACAAAAACATAACTGTTGATTCGGCGATTCCCACGTTGAACGATGGTACGACGTTTTTGTTGGCTGCGTGTGCGGATTCGAGTTACTGCCTGTGAATCCGCTTAGCAATGAGTTTTGACGTTGGCACGTTTAGCTTATGTTGTTGGTATGCGCGTGTACTGTTGGTATGCGGGTGTACTGTTGGTATGCGCGTGTACTGTTGGTATTTATGTCTGGTTTATTGTTGATGTTTGTTGTTGTTATAGTTACATTACGTTGCGCGTGTAGTGTTGTTGTTGTTGTTGGTGTGGTCTCACAGGTGTTAACTCTCTGCACACTGGAGTGGAGGGTATAAAAAAAATACATAATAATACATGTAAGAAACTAAATATAGAAATTTAAAATTTTAATATTTATTATACCCTCCACCCCAGTGTGCAGAGGGTATATATAAGCTTGTCATTCCGTTTATAATAAATCGAAAAAAATTCTGGACCCAGTAATATATATATCTATGATCCTTATAACAAGCGGAGTTGATATAGCGATGACCGTCTGTCCGTCTGTGGAAATCACGATCACGAAACCAATCGGAAAGCTAGGGTGCTCGTTGGCACACAAAATGATTTGTTAACTCATTTTTAGTGAAAATTATTCACTTACACTATGAGAAGATTTCTGTTTGAAAGTCATGAAAATCGGTCTAATAGGTCCCGAGAAATCACTGAAAAAGTAAAAAAAAAATTGAAAAATATATATTTCTATATTGTTCTTGTTGTTATTCTAAATGTTGTATTTATGTCATGGCTATCCTTGTGGTTTTTGTGGTCGTTGTGGTGATAATATAATAAAAACTAACTAAAAAAAGCCAACGTAGAATAATTAAAAGTTTCCATTGTTTTGGCATCACTAAAAAAATTTGTCAGATCATTTTTGTCACCGCCTCGAGTCTGCTTGCAAAGCTTCAGATCGATTGGGTCACGGGAAAAGGGTTAAAAAGCGATCCAAAATTTTGTCGACAAACAGACAAGCAGACATATAATGCTAAACTACATACCTAGTTATTAATAAAAAAAATAATGTAAATTTACCAAAAAAAATTTATTATGTATTAATTTATTTAAAGAAAAACACATCATTTAGTTTTGATGTATGTATATTAAATAAAAAAAATATGTATAATCAATATTCTGTGATTTTTATAACATCGCAAAATGTTACAAATACACAATACTGTTACAAATATCAAAATACTCTAAATAATATATGTACGTATATCCTGTATTTGTATATCCATAATAACCGCAATTAGAAATAAATCGATATATTATATTATTCAACTATTATTTAACAATGTTTTTATAGCATTCAAATTAATACAAGTATATAAAAGATAAATGCGCTCATAACATAATATATATAAAATTGTTTTCTCCTTATGCATTTCATTTATATAAAATTCTGCAATATTTTGTTTAGGGTAAAACATTTTTTTTTTGTATTAACAAACAGTATCACTTCATTTTGCTCAGTGTGACTATGCCACAGTAGATGGCGCCACACCTTTATTATATTTTAAACGAATATCCACAGTAGATGGCTCCACAATTTTTATTAATTTTAACATGAATATCCACAGTAGATGGCGTCACAATTTTATTATATATTAACATGAATATCCACAATTTCAATTAGTTATCAAATGCTTAGTATAATATGACAATAATGGTTAAACTGCACACAGGGCCGATTAAAGAAGTATCAATGAGTTTTTTTTCTTATAAAATAGTTCAACATAAAATTATTATTCCGCTTTAAGCCCTAAACACATTCACTGCGAGTTGCGAGTATGATTTTTCTAATGTGGAGGCGAGATCGAGAGTAAAGAAAATAGAAATAGAATTGATTCTATTTTCTGTGCGAGAAAAATCAGATGACAGGAGAATTAGCTGTATTTATGAACATATGACAGGAGAATCAGTGTGTATTTATTGTATTGCGAAATGATAAGTTGTTTTGCTTGCAGATTTGTAAAATTTGTAAAAAGCATTTTGATGATTTTGTAAAAGCACAATAGCAAAATTCTCGCATGCAAAAAGCTTATTTTTACTCGCACTCGCAACTCGCAGTGAATGTCTTTAGGGCTTTAACTACAAAATATATGATTGCGATTACATACAATTATTAAAAACCGTTTATAATTATAATTAAGTCATTAATATTCACAAAACAACGAAATTGGACCTTTTGCATATGTAATTAAATTAAAATGTTAAATTTCCATTTGATATTAAGAAAATATCAATTCTAACAAGTAAGAGTGTTAAATTCGGCTATGCCGAATCTTTGATACCCTCCACCTAGGTTTTCTTGCACTATTTGTAACAAATTTAGATAAAATATTTGAAAATGTAAACAATTTGATCAATTTAGTAATTTATTACAATAAATACTCTGAATTTTCAGCATTTACGTTTAACAATTTTAAAGTCAATAGAAGATAGTAAACAAAATATATTTTTAAATTTCGGATCTTATTCGGAATACTTGACCATGTCTTATATTTTAAAAGCACTAGCGTTAATCAGTTTTATTTTTTCGATCTTATTACATCAGTTTGTCATTCCATTTGTAACGCATCGATAAATGGATTTGCGTCTTTGTGTTTAATGCAAAAGATTTGTAACTTTTGTCGAATTGTAGGGATTTTTTGAAAAATTTTTTTTAACAACTTAATATTATATATATTTAAATTTTAAACTTTAAAATTAAAAATATCTATCTTTTTTAAATCTGGTAATAACTCTATAATATGTAGAAAGTAAATACGTGGCTTCTTTAATAAGAATGACAAGTAAAAAACACTTTTGTGCAGTTTACTTGTTTTGTGCATTTTGATGTGTAAACATCTATACGCGCAGGGGGGTAAATTTCTATTTCACAATACAATCGCAAAAACAGCGTAACACATCGGTGTGAGCTGAAGTGTAAATCGGTGTGACTTTATTTGATTGTATTTGTGAAAAAATTATGATATGTTCTTTTCTAAACATTTTCCAATTGTCTTTCAAAAAACATCAATTGTATTTCACAAACCATCAATATAATTTCAGAAAAAATTATTTGAATTTCAGAAAACATAAATAGAATTTCAGAAAACATCAATATAATTTCAGAAAACATCATTCGAGTTTCAGAAAACATCAATTGAATTTCAGAAAACATCAATATAATTTCAGAAAACATCACTTGAATTTCAGAAAACATAAATAGAATTTCAGAAAACATCAATATAATTTCAGAAAACATCATTCGAGTTTCAGAAAACATCAATTGAAATTCAGAAAACATCAATAGAATTTCAGAAAACATCAATTGTATTTCAGAAACCATCAATATAATTTCAGAAAACATCATTTGAATTTCAAAAAACATAAATAGAATTTCAGAAAACATCAATATAATTTCAGAAAACATCATTCGAGTTTCAGAAAACATCAATTAAATTTCAGAAAACATCAATAGAATTTCAGAAAACATCAATTGTATTTCAGAAACCATCAATATAATTTCAGAAAACATTATTTGAATTTCAAAAAACATAAATAGAATTTCAGGAAACATCATTCGAGTTTCAGAAAACATCAATTGAATTTCAGAAAACATCAATGGAATTTCAGAAAACATCAATTGTATTTCAGAAACCATCAATATAATTTCAGAAAGCATCATTTGAATTTCAAAAAACATAAATAGAATTTCAGAAAACATCAATTTCAGAAAACATCAATTGTATTTCAGAAAACATCATTTGAATTTCAGAAAACATAAACAAAATTTCAGAAAACATCAATTGAATTTCAAAATGCATTATTTGAATTGCTGAGAACATTAATTGTATTTCAGAAAACATCAATAGAATTTCAAAAATCATCATTTGAATTGCTGAAAACATTAATTGTATTTCAGAAAACATCAATTGAATTTCAGAAAACATCAATTGCATTTCAGAAAACATCAATTGAATTTCAGAAAACAGCATAATCGACTTATTTTTTATGCACTGGAAAATATGATGTTGATGTTTTCTTTAATTATTAGATGTGTACACATCTCCCTTGTGATCGGACTCACATGATTTTTTTTTTTAATACATACATAAGTACGCCATCTTTGTAGATCTCTTCGATTATATTAAGAAAGTTTGTAAATAAAAAGAATATTAAAATATTATAAATGTAAACATAATTAATTTTAGAAAAATGTCCGATCGTTTTTCGATGTATTTCAGAAAACATCAATTGAATTTCAGAAAACATCAATTGCATTTCAGAAAACATCAATTGAATTTCAGAAAACAGCATAATCGACTTATTTTTTATGCACTGGAAAATATGATGTTGATGTTTTCTTTAATTATTAGATGTGTACACATCTCCCTTGTGATCGGACTCACATGATTTTTTTTTTTAATACATACATAAGTACGCCATCTTTGTAGATCTCTTCGATTATATTAAGAAAGTTTGTAAATAAAAAGAATATTAAAATATTATAAATGTAAACATAATTGATTTTAGAAAAATGTCCGATCGTTTTTCGATGATGCTGAAAACACATCAAAGAAATACAGAAAACAAAGGTTTTACTCAAGTTAGTTGAGAGACGAGAAGCTAATGGGATGGAACAGGTCAAAGATGACGACTTTAAATACAGATGAATGCTTGTAAAAAAATATTAAATTGCGATAAATCAGATCTAAGTATACATGCTAATAACCAATGTCTTAAAAAAAAATATCTTTTAAAACCAACAACCAAAATTCTGTTTACGTTATAAGATCCCATTTGCAAGCCATTTTAATTAATTATGTAAATTTTAAATGCACATCTAGCCATATAAAAGATGAATTATACAGAATAGTAAAATTTTTTTTTATAATATCTGTTGGTTTTTTATGTTGTTTTTATGTAATTCTAATGATATTCTTATCTTATTTTTTATGATATTTTTTTTGTTTTTGTTATTTTTTCATTATTGAAATTGAAAATTAACAAATTAAAAATAATTTTTTTTTCTTGAAAATTGAAAAAAGTAGTGTAGGGAAAAATGTAGAGAAAAAAGTGGGTGTAGGGAAAAAGGGATTTTTTTCATTAGCGTAGAGATTTCTGTAAAAATCTCCTGGCATCACTGGTACCTATTAAAAAACAATGTAAAGCCGATGGCACAATGAATACGTTGTGTCCGATAAGTCGACTTATCAAACGTACTGGCCGTATTGCAAGGCACATAAAGTACGTCGTTGCCGTACGGCTAGAAATGAAATCAGCTGTTAATGTTGAAATTTTTTATACAAATTAAAATTGAATTTGAAAGTTTGGATTTGTTTTGAAATAAAAATGGAAATAGAAGACACCCTTAAAATAGTGTTAAGCATTATATGTTTAAATGAAGCGCGAAAATATCTGGAGATAATGGCGACTGATAATATAACAATTTTTTTATTATTAGTGATTTACTATTATTTGCCTTTTTATGTAGTTCGAAGGTCGTGCCATCGAAAATGCTTTTGGAATTCTAACAGCACGATGGAGAATACTTCTATCTCCACTGCAAATGAAACCCAAAAATGCAGAAAAAATTGTCAAAGCCACAGTCGTTTTGCATAATTTCATAAAAAGGCATGACAATACATACTGCCCACAAAACTACGTGGACCAATATAATGGAGACAATATGATTCCAGGATTATGGCGCCAAGAAGTCACTAGCACTTTGCAGGGCTTAACCATCAGGACATCTAATAATGCACCTGTCCATGCTTTAAGCTCGAGAAATATCTTAATGTTTATATTTGCGAAATCCAGCTATAAATAAAATCTGATAAAAATAAAATGGTTAAAAAGTTTACAGTGCAGCAATGAAAAAAGCACATGGACTTGACAGTATAGGTTCGATTCTACTATCAAAGTGTAGTAAAACCCTATACTCGGTTTGGCTAATTTGGTGACCAATTTTAACAGGTAATTCCGACTTACTCATAGCACTTAACTAAGTTTAGGAATTATGTAGCAAAGAAACCAATGAATAAACGTTTTAAACATTTTATTTTATTTATTTTATTTTATTTTATTTTATTTATTTATTGGAACTGCTCCATACACAAGACTAAAAGTCTTATTTTGCAGTATGGAACTGATTGTATTTAAAATTATAAAATCGTTAATAAATTAATAACTAATTACAAATTTTCTTTATATAAAATGCAAAGAACAATAAGATTAAAATTAAAGAATAAAGTTGAAATATTTGAAATTTAATTTAAAATTAAAGAATAAAGTTGAAATATTTGAAATTTAATTTATTATAATATGTTTTAAATTGTTATGCCGAAAACAGTTTAAAAATATTTTCTTTAAATTTTCGTGCGTTACTTAAAAGTTGAGAGCTATGTGGTATAGAATTCCAGAGAGATACTGCGAATATGTAGAAATGCCACTCCGATATTAAACTTTTATATCTAATTGATCTAATTCTTTTTCCCCTGCTTATATCTGAAATATAAAGTTTGTCGTACAGATGATCCGGTTTGTGGGTATACACTATTTTATGTAAAAAAATTAAAACTCTTATATTTAAAAGATTATCTAAAGAAACGCCATATAGCTGCGATGAAAACAAAGATACACTAGAACGTCTATAAAGTCCATACACATATCTGATTATGTTCTTAAATGCAACGTTCAATTTCCTTTTACTAATTGTATCACATTTCGCAAATAGCTCACAACCATACAGTAAAACAGGCATCAGAACAAACTTGGAAGCTTAGATGCGTCAAATGAATCTGTATATCTGTTAAATCTTGACACCTTCATACGAGGATTAAATGGTGACTTACCTAAGCTCCTTGGTATAAGAGAACCATTAGACCTACCCCAAGCTCTTCATCTATGCGTTAAACTCGAGAACCAGATATACCGAGCAAACTGTGCTCTCGATAATAATTCTTGCGGAAGAAGAGCCAATTTTTATACACAACCCCTCTAATACCACCACATAATTTCCAACAATCCCAATACAACCGATATCCTCAACCTCCTCCTCGTCAATATTCGATGACGTTCTACCCACGCTCGCTCACGTGCCGATAACACCTCGTGTACATTTCCAAACCATTAATCTTCAACAAAATCGTAATATGAATAAATCTTACACTTATCGAAAAGAACCTCCAACTATACCCCAAGGCCCTAGACCACAGTCCAGGCCAGAACCAATGAAGGTCGACGAAAGTCTCCGCACCGGGAGAATCGATTATATGAATAGACCTTCAGCTAATTATCGTAGGGAGAGACCACCGACTACTGGCAATCAACCTCATCGCAAAATCGCGCGCAACTTTCATATAGACACACAACATCCACAATACGAAGCATGCTCAACAAAAGAGGACAAACTAGTAGAATAAACCTTGGACGATTACCTAACCTCCACACAAGAACATTCAATGCTTGACAGAATATCCACAGTTTAGCAATATCCATTTTTTAGGACGACGAGCTCTTCGTTGCCCTACATAAAATTCAAAACGAAGAGCGGCGATATTCTAAAAATGCTGATTGATACAGCTTCGAACAAAAATTATATGCAACCACAATTAATTAAAAACCCCTATTTAACGATGAAGTTTTTTTACACAAAATCTGTAGCAGGCGATGTATAAATAAAGGAGAACACTTTCGCTAACCTCTTTTAATGGTATTCTGGGCAGCGAGACATTAAGAAAACTCGGAGCAGTTATACCAACGGACCAAAAGCTCTTAGAGTGTTGTGAAACATGGTTTCACACGTATAGAGTGTAGTGAACAATAGTACAAGGATAGTTTAAAATTAGTATAAGATTAGATCATTGATACAATGTACCAATATAATAATAATAATAACAATAATAATAACATAATTGGGCAATTCACAACAGGTGTTGTATCGTTGTATCTGTTGTATCGTGTATTACTTTAAAATAGTGTAAAATTGTTATTGGTAATTTTCATTGAAAAATCTGATACAGCGATACAACTTCATTTGCTATGTTTAGTAAATATTGTATATTGTATCATAACATATCAGTCCCAAGTGAATGCCAGTTTTTATGAAAAAGAAAAAAACAAATACATACAATTTTAACAGCATAAATAATATTAAAATAAAAAATGACAAATAATGCAAATAACGGTAAGTTTATTTATATAAAAATTAATGTTTATATTTTTTGTATGTATTTTCTCTTTCAGTCTCAACCAAAACATTTTATTTTTTTTTTTGTATTCTAAGTTAAAATGGAAGAGGTACGTAATTAAAACTCTAGGGTATATCTTATGACCAAAAATAACATAACGAAATAACAGAAGTGACGAAGCGAGTTTTCCTCGTTGGGTCGATAATTACTACAGAAAACGTTTTTCATTATGAAAATAGAACTGACTGTTAACAACAAATGATTGTCTTGTGTATTTTAATACAAAATACAACATATGTTGTGAGTTGCCCAAATATAATATAATAAAGTATATAATAGAAACAATAATAATACTGCAATTAACCATAGCTGAAAATATAAATTCATTTAATTAATAACGATCGACTTTTCTCGAGCGTAATTATTAAATGTTTATTCAAGAAACATACATACAACCCAATTTGGCATGGTAACGTACATTGGCTCATTTGCTTATGTTTGAATTTATTGTCACTTTCAATGTGGAGTAATACGATATTGTTCCGCGTTGACAGGTGTTGTTGTGTTTATTTTTTTTTGTTACCATGCGTTGTCTTGCTTATGTTTGTATTCTTTTTTTTAGTTTTTTTTTTACAATGTTCTGTTATTGCAATTCTGAGCAATGACATTGACTTAATTTCTTTTGTAAACTTCCGTGTATATTAAATGTAAATGTATGTTTTTTTTCCACGGTACTTGCATTATTATTATTTGTTTTCTTTTTGTTATTGGTTAAGTTAGCCATTTAAGTATGCCATGGCCATGAACCGCATTGAGTTATGGTTAATGTTTGTTTTTTTTTATTATTATTAATTTTTGCTTACATTATTAATGCAATTTTTACTTTCATCGTTGTTATAGATATTTTAAATGAGTTTTAAAATTTAATATAAATAAAGGGGGAAAAGTGAGAACAGTGGCAGATGAAGACAAGTACGCTGATCTGACTTTAACCGTGAGAAAGCAGACTTGCCCGGCTTTGCCTTTTATTTTCTCTTTTCAGCAACATTAACGCCGTTTGGGCGTTGATTGACAGCACTTGCCAGCGCTAAAACACAATAGGCAATCAAAGGGCCTGATAGGGATTTGTTGTGTTCCATAATAAATTTATGTGAGGTTAGTCCTTGGTTGGTATTCGGTCTTAAAACTTAGAGACTAAAGGCTAATGTCATATAGATTATAGTTTTATACATCGTAGTGTTTTGGGGTTATAGCCACGGTGATCAAGCTGCTGGAATATAGACCCAACATTAATGGCGCAGACTGTGTTTGGACCAATAATCTTTCCGGCATTAGGCCGAATTTTGTTGAATTTTTGGGTATGTGCATAGAGTTTTTTTTGAATATAACGAATTTTTGAATATAACGTGTTATTTTGTTTGAGATATGACTAGTTACCGGCGGTATAGTTAGTCATTTGGGTTGTTTTATAGGATATTGCATGCGTTTTAATTTTTGCGTGAATTTTAATTTAGTTTTTGATTTATCAGATAGTTAGTTTGCACTGTGAAATATTGTAAAGTGTTAAATATATTTTTGTTGTTTCTGTTACAAATTTGGGATCGTCCTAAGTTTGAATTTTGTTCATTTTTTTATGTTTGGTTTTCAGGGAATGGTCTTAAAGTTATTTTTATGTATTGCGTAATTTCTATTTTATAGATTTTTATCAGGTGTGAGTTTATGAGTTTGAGGGTTAATTATTTTTTTTTTGCGTAATATATTTTTGTGGATTTTTATTTTATTGGGATTTTAATATGTTTGTTCGAAAGCGCATCATATCCATATAAGTGGACCGATTTTTTTTAAATTGTTTGTGAAAATTAGGTTATTGATGAATTTCCAGGAATTTTAAATTACAAATGAATGTTTAATTTTAGTTTGGTTTGTAACTCTCAGATTTTATTGTTTTTATATAGGGAGGGATTTTTGTTTCTCAGCATATAGTTTTAGCAATCAAAGCGATATAATTTTGCTGTTTTTGTTTTTGGTTAGAAATATAAAGATAGTTTTTTTACGGTTTAGTAGGAACTGGGTTGGTAAATTCGTATGGAGGCAACACTGGTCGAATTAGAACAAGCGAAACAGCTGCTAGCGGACTTCAGGGCGAAGACGGACTATTTCCTCGAAAGGCTTTGGGACAAGGTCAGACGTCGGTGCCAGAGCCAGGAGAATTTTCACCTCATAAAGGCTAAGGTTGATGGTACCTGGAAAATCACTAGATTGGAAGAGGCCGATCTAGTGCTAGAGGAGTTGTGCCGGTTGGTTGACACTCAAGAGGTGTGTAATACCGGGAAGATCTTGGAGCTAAAGGAGGAATTGGAGGTTCTCCAAAATCAAAACAAGATGCTTAAGAACGAAATTCAGGAGAATCTAAAGGAGGCCGAGATTTTAGACAAGGAGAACGAGGCCCTACGGAGGACAATATCGGGTGCAGGCGCGTCCTCGGTCAGAAGATTAGAGTTCGAGGACCTCAAGGAAGCCAATAGGAGAATTTTCAAGTTGCAGGGTCAGCTACGTTTAGCACAACAAGAGCGCAGTATACAGACGGGGGATCTGTACCATAAGGAGCCTAGGGGGCAACAGCTAATACAGATGATGTCCTCCCAGGATATTCTTAAGACAGTCAAGGCGTTGGTGCCTACGTTCGGCGGCGAGCCATCGCCAAGCCTGCAGACGGAAGTTTATAAATTCATTGATGGATGTAGGTTGGCGGCGAAAGGGGTACCGCCGGAATAGGTGGAGGAAATTGTGAAACAGAGGCTTTACGGGGATGCGTACCAGTTGGTGAGGTTACGTACTTTTACGGCAGTGGATGAGTTGTTGGCAATTGTAAAGTCAAGATATTTAAAGAGTAGGTCGCTTGACTCGATGCTAAGGGAGCTATATGAAGCCTGCCAAAGGAGGGATGAGGATGTGAGACAGTTTGCTAGGCGTCTTCAGACATTAGCAGCAACAGCTCATGCCATACTGGATGAAAACTATAAAGGGAGAAAAGACGAGATAATGACTATTGAGACAGAAAGGAAGGTAAAATCAGCATTCACATCTGGCCTGAGGGATCCAATGCTGCGTGGTAGGATGTTGGCAAGCAGCTCATGTAGGTTGGACGATCTCTTGAATGAAGCATTGGCGGCACAAGCAACTCTTTGGAGGGGGGATGATCCTCCGTTAAGTGGTGTAAACTTTAACGAGGAGTACACCCGCGAGGATCCAGTCTCGGGTCTCATGGCAGCCGCAGTACAGTTGTTGCGCAAGACGGAGGCAGATAAGGCGGCTCCGCTCAACAATGCTGGGTCAAGTGGTATGGCATACAATAATGCTGGGTCAAGTGGCAATGCATAGAAAGCACCGCCCTGTTCGTTGTGTCAACGGGCGGGACACACTCGTGATGTATGTCGGACGAGGAAGAATACTCCATATTGTGTTGAATGTAGAATATACGGCCATGAGCCAGGTAGGAGCTGTGTAAGGGAACCCTCGACGATGGAGATAGGGCAACCTGGAGGTTCGAGACCAAAGTGGAAATGCTATAATTGCGGCAAGGAGGGTCATTTTAGTAGGCAATGTACACAGGCGAGAAATGTGTCGGGAAACGGGCAGGGCCACCGACTCGACCAAGCGAAAGTCTAATACCGTTGGTAACATCGGAATCTGCGAAGGCGGCTGAGGTAGGACCCATTGCGGTGTCGGATATGAATATAGGGGGGATTTCAGCTAGGTGTAGTTACGCAGATTCGGTGTTTGTAAGATTGCCATGTGCTTGGGCAAAGACGGGGTGTCTGAATTTATTAGTGAAAACAGGGGCAGACACCAGCCTGGTATAGAACAGCAGTCTTACGGGGGATATTAGTGTGGTGGTAAAGGACCTGCGTGGAGCATTCGGAGGATTCTCCAGGACTATAGGGTTAGTCACGATTGAGCATTCAGACATCACCGAATTGGGGTTCGATATGCATTGTGTGGATAAGCATGATAATTTGCCGGGAGATGGTAATTTAGGTCGCGATAACCTATGGGGACAGTCCGTCACTGATACGTTTATTCTTTCCCTGAAACTATACTTGAATGGAGGTGAGTGGAACTTACCCCTTGTTTCTTTGAAGGAGGCCACGGTTTCGGGGGCGGTAAATATTGTGGAGAAAACCATAGGGGCGAAGGCAAGGACAGTGTCTATTGCAACCATGGGGATCAATACTAAACATGCTACAGTGATCGTGGAGAAGCAAGAATTGTCGCCAGGAGTATATCTAGGGGCCGCGCTAACCAACGTAAAGGATGGGGTGGTGAAAGCGCCCATTCTGAATTCTACTGAGGTTGACTACTACCTGAAGGATGGGTTTATGCCAAAATTCAGTGGATTAGTAAATTTAAAAGACCCAGGTGCGGGTTTGGTGACGCACGTGCAGGAGGTAGATGTCAAGGAGAGGGTCAGTAGGAGAATGGCCACAATAAAGACCGATGCCGACTTGGATAGTGAGGAAATGTCCATTCAGGCGATATGCGCAACGTACCATGATATCTTTTGGTTAGAGGATGATAAACTATCCTGCACGAATATGGTAAAGCATATAATTCCCGTGCAGCCTGGACAGCTGCCGGTTAATCAGAAGCAGTACAGGTTACATCAGAATCATCGTGAGGAAATTAATCGGCAGGTCCAGAAGCTCCAGGACGATGGCATAATATACATAGCGTGTCACCGTGGAATTCGCCATTAGTATTGGTTCCAAAGAAGTCGTCGAAGGCAGGGACCAAGAGCTGGCGACTGGTGGTAGACTTTCGTAAACTGAATGAGGCAACTCTGAAGCAGGTGTTCCCCATTCCATGGATGGATGAAATTTTGGACCAGTTGGGCAGCAGAAGATATATTTCCACGTTAGATTTGGCCAGTGGTTATCATCAGGTGGAAATGGATAAACAGGACAAGGAAAAAACAGCATTCAGTACGGCGTTGGATCACTTTGAATTAAATAGGATGCCATTCGGATTAACAGGCGCACCGGAAACCTTCCAAAGATTAATGAATCATGTGCTAACAGGTCTTCAGGGCATTGAATGTTTTGTATATTTGGACGATATTGTCATATATGAAGGGAGTCTGGCCGAACATGACTCAAGGCTATGTAGAGTACTGCAGCTGTTGAAGGAAAATAATTTGAAAGTAAAAACGGAGAAATGTAATTTCCTAAGGCAGGAAATAGTGTATTTGGGCCATAAGTGTTCGGAGAATGGAGCGCTTCCCGACCTAAAAAAAGTGATATGCGTTCAGGATTTTCGGCCACCAAGGAACAAAAAGGAAGTGCTATCGTCTTTAGGACTGGTAAATTATTATCCTAAGTTCATTCCCGGGACGGCCAACATTGCCTTGCCAATAAATAAGTTGCTTCGCAAGGATCATGCGTTCAATTGGACATCAGGCTGCCAGCGTGCCTTCGAGGAGCTTAAAAAGGCGATAATTTCGCCTCCAGTGTTAGCATACCATGATTTTTCAAAACCTTTCGTATTGACCACGGATGCTAGCGGTGGAGCGATAGGAGCAGTTTTTCCAACATAGTGGCGGAGGTGATCGTCCCATTGCATTTGCAAGCCTCAACGCACGGCAATCGTATGGGCGGTGAAAAATTTCCGGCCATACTTGTTGGGTCGGCGCTTTAAGATTTTCACCGATCATCAACCGCTGAAAGGCATTGCGAACTTGAAGGATCAAACTTCAAGGTTGGCGCGCTTCAGACATAAGTTATCGGAATATGATTTCTAAATATGGTACAAGCCGGGCAAGAAGAATCAGAATGCGGATGCACTGAGCAGGATACCATGTTCGACGGAGGAAATACTGATGGTTAAAACTAGGGCCATGTCGAAGGGCGAAGGAAAAAATCATGCGGGGAGCTCAGCTCACGGGAAGGACAAAAAGGTTCACAACGGGAACAAAGAGAGTAGTGAAAAAGGACCAAGCGATGTTAATGACCCACCGCACTGTGGTCAATATTTTGAGATAGCGGCCAAAACTCCTTTTGGTTTTTGTTCTCCGATTTTAAAGTTATTAGACTCATATGAAAGTAGACAGTAGTAAACCTCGGGAGCCAAAATTAGAACTCTATTTCAACTATTTCACTGAGAACAGGGTGGTCCAAAATGGGCTTTTTCAGAATTTAGTAAATTTATGATATTTTTAGTTAATTTTTAAAGTTTAAATGATCATAACTTTTTTGTTTTTCAAGATTTTTGGACGAAATGAATTTTGTATTGTAACTTAACTTATTTTCTATTACTGGTATAAAAATTGAAGCTTTACTGGTTTCAGAACAATTTAAATTTTTTTTTAAAAAAGGTCAAATTTCTCGGAAATTTCCTACTTCATAGAGCACAACTCCTGTGATCAAGCTGAGTCAAAACACAAATTTACTATTTTGTAGTCCTACCTCTCCCCTACATTCCTATATATACATGTCCATGCATCGGGACTGCACTTTTTGAGCTACAGCAATTTTTCTGACCCAAGGTAAGATATTCGGTACAAATGCACGTCATATTTTTTGAGAAGTTATTTGTATGTGAAAGTGGCTATTATGCATATATTTTGATGAAATTTTGTACAAGAGTTCTTATTGACCCAAAAAATAATTCTGTTGAAATTAGGAGAATTTGGCCCATATTTGGACCTAGTCCACATAGAAGGGTGTATCAAAATTTTGACAAAAATGACAATAGAACTCTCAAATTATTTGGTATCTGGCAATTCATTTGGAAAAGGTATAAAAGATTTTATTGCCATCTAATATTACACAACTTAAATACGTGAAAATTGCAAATAAATTTAAAACCAATGGAAATAACTGGTAAAACCAAGTACCTTTTATATTACTGCCAGTACCTGTTAACTCTCAAATTATGTGGTATCTAGCAATTCATTTGGAAAAGGTAAAAAAGATTTCATTGCCATCTAATATTACACAACTTAAATACGTGAAAATTGCAAATAAATTTAAAACCAATGGAAATAACTGGTAAAACCAAGTACCTTTTATATTATTGCCAGTACCTGTTAACTCTCAAATTATGTGGTATCTAGCAATTCATTTGGAAAAGGTAAAAAAGATTTTATTGCCATCTAATATTACACAACTTAAATACGTGAAAATTGCAAATAAATTTAAAACCAATGGAAATAACTGGTAAAACCAAATACCTGATATATTATGTTTCAAAGAGGTAAAAAAGATCATGTTGAAACTTCGAGCAATAGTATATTAATCCATGCATTCATTTTTTTTCTTCATTATTGTTTAAACAATGGCTAAATTCAGTTATAGTGTTCTATCTGATATATATTTTGAACGGAAAGATGAAAACGACATTATTTTGCATATAATGAATAATCCGTTCTTCAAAATATGCGACAAACAAGAAATTAAAATTCATAACCTAAAAATAAAAAACTTTTTAAATACTTTAAGAAAACGGTACAATCAATGTTCCAGAAACAAGAAATTGTTTTACTCACGCAACCAAGAATGGCTAAGATATAAACTTATTTTTAAAAAGCCATCAGTAACTACCACGGAAACTGGAAAAGGTGGTCGACCAGCAAAGCCAATTGATAATTGTAGTGAAAGATCACGAAGAGGCAAGCTTAAACATATAAATGAAGAAGTTTCTTGTAGCATCATAAAGGATTCATTTCTGCATCAAATTCAACCATCGAAAACTAAAATTGCTATCATTGAAAAAATAGTGGAAGCAAGCCCCAGACGCACAAAAAGGATTTTAGAAAGTATGCCGACACCAACTGAAGAAAATAAATTTACTCCAGAAGAAGCATTTGCACTATTTTTGGATTTGAAAATGACTAAAAACCAATATACAGAATTGCGGAAGCGAACCAGTGAAAAAAATTGTGGAATTTTTCCATCATATCGAGATATTGTTTCTGCCAAAAAAGATTGCTTACCTTCACCAACTGCTATTAGTGTAACTTCAAGTTCAGCAGAAATAAAGTTGCAGGATCTTCTTGAACACACTGCAGAACGATTATTAAAGACATTTGATGCTGACTATTTAAAGAAGTTTAAAAATTGCAGCATGACTTTAATTTCTAAATGGGGATGTGATGGGTCCTCTGGCCAGAAACAATACAAACAATGTAATGCGGAAAATTCATCTGATGCCAATTTATTCATGATTCCTTTCGTTCCATTACGTTTAACAAAAACTTATATTGGTTCAGAGCCGTCAACTAGTAGAGCTGCAGAGATAGATGTATGGAAGAATGAAATTCCCTCGTCAACAAAATTTTGTAGACCAATAAAGTTTGCTTACAAAAAGGAGACTCAAGATGTCATAGATGAAGAAGTTCGAAAAATAAATGATCAAATTAAAGTACTTCAACCAGTAACATTTAAATTTGATGACCAAGACATTGAAGTAAATTTTAAAATGTGTCTCACAATGATTGATGGAAAAGTTGCACAAGGTTTAACCAAAACAAAGTCATCGTCAAGCTTCACCATATGCCAAAAAACATCAAGTCAATTGAGCCAACCACCAACACAAGACGATAGTTTTAATGAAGCATATGAATTTGGAATGTCACCTCTTCATGCTAGAATTCGTTTTATGGAGCATATTCTTAAATTGGGATACGATTTGGAATTTGGCCCGTTAGGCGAAACAGTGAGAAACAACAAAGAAAATTTGGAAAAAAGAAAGCAAAAAAAAAAAGATATTCAAGAAAAATACCGTGAGATAGGCCTTATAGTTGACCAGCCAAAGCAAGGAGAAGGAAATTCTAATGATGGAAACACAGCAAGGAGATTTTTTTCCGATCCAGTAACTGGAGCTTCTATAACTGGAGTAGATTATGATTTAATACGACGATTCCAAATCATATTACAAGTTATAGCATGTAGCAAAAAGATAGATGCAAAAAAATTTGGTCAGTATGCTAATGAGACAGCAACCCTTTATAACCAAAAATATTCTTGGAGACATATGCCGACCACAGTTCACAAAATTTTGTTCCATGGGGAACAAATAATTCAGCACAATATGCTTCCAATTGGAGATCTCTCAAAAGAAGCCCAAGAAAAAAGGAACAAAGACTACAGATTCTTTCGCGAGCACAATACAAGAAAAATTTCCAGATATTGTACTAATGAAGATCTTATTAATATTTTGTTGTGCACATCAGACCCATATATGTCCAGTATTCGACAAAAATGGAAATCAACCTCATTAGAGTTAGATGAAGAAGCTAAAAAACTACTGCAAAATGAAAATCAAAGCTATTTGGATGAAATTTTTACTAATATTGTTTAATTAATACTAGTTTAAAGATTATAATTTGTTTCTAATTTTAGTATAAATTTTTATTAATACATTTAAATAAAATATATTTGCACTTTAAATCAATGTCGAAGGTGTTTTCGGATACCTGTAGGCTGTTAGGAGTCAAGAAGTTGAACATCACTCCATATCACCCGCAGGCAAACGGCTCATTGGAAAGGAGTCACCGTCCTTTGGCGAAGTACTTAAGGAGCTTCGTCAATGAGGATGGCAGCAATTGGGATCAATGGCTGGCATCGGCTTTGCATGTGCACAACAACACTGTACACTCATCTACGGGGCAGACCCCATTTAAGACATTATACGGTTTCGACATCGACTTACCGACCAACCTAAGTAGAAAATGTGCACCACTTTACAATACGGATGACCCAAACAAGGTCCTTAAATATCAGATACAGCGCTCGCATGAACTAGTGCGAAAGAATCAGACGAGGGCTAAGTTGTTGCCGAAAAAGGCTTATGACGGGAAGGTAAATGCTGTGTCCTTTGCAGTAGGTGATAGGGTGTTTGTTAGGAACAACACCAGGAAAAATAAGGGGAAGAATCGTAAGTAGCATAATAACCATTTACGGGCGTTCCACCAGTGTTCGCATTATTTGGTCTGAAATCATTCCATTTAATACACATGTCCATGATGAAGGTTTTGTGCTGTTGTTTATTTTAGTAATTGTGTATTTGAGGTGGTGAGGGGAAGGTTGGGTGTTTACGCGAAACCCGCCGACAAGTGTATCCCACCAGGAAGCCTTAGTTTTTTTATATGGAGGGTGACGCCATGTGTAGCGGGCACACCTGAGTGGTTGAGAATGGTTCAACGGATTGAATCTGGTATGGGGAGTCAGAAGCGAGTCTCGCAAAATTCGCGGCATACACTGTGGGGATGATTTTTGCCGAGAATAGCCTCACAGTGGCCCGGTTCCGGTTTGCGGAAACCGTTCTACTCCGGAGAAGGATGACGCGTTGTGTGCGGTCGTGCCTTATATGGGTGGCAGTGTCTAGGAAGGACACGTGCCTTAATTTGTTGTTATTTATTTTGAAGTGTTTTGGAAATTTTAGGTTGGACATGTGCGTACAAGGGGGCTTAGATATCATTTCGGTCGGAACACCGATGGATCGGCTTGCTGGTGTCTTATTGCCGTAGGAATAGGAACAGTACTGCTGTTGGGCAAAAGTGCTTTTTCGTGCGGATCTGTATTTGAAGCAAGTCGCAATTTAGTGAAGGTAATAGGTGATAGTAAGTTTATTGAATGTGGTTAGTAGGTGGTAGTTAATCGATTTTCTTTCGTAGAATCGCTATCCCAAGTATGTTTCTTTCATAATCAGTTTTCGATTTAAGTAAAAACTTGTTCATAAAGTCTGCTTACCCATTTCTTGCACTTTGTGGTTTTGGTCAAGGTGACACATATTGAGAATTCCCTTTAGTTTAAAAATAAATTAATTTTATTTATTGTTGAAAATTTTTTTTTATGGTAAATGAAAATAAGAGGAGAGCGACTAGTAGCCGCATGACAATTTCCAGTTTGTTATTTTCTATGCGAAGCCCGGCTTGGGCTCGCCGAGGTCACTTGTGTGGTGGCGTCTCTCAGGGCTTTGAGTCGAGCAGGGAAGGAACCCCACAGGACTGCTTCCGTGGTGATGTTAAGCATTAGGCGGAGCTCACGGCGGAGAGCCCGTACTCTCTGGCGTTTACCGCCTCTCCGTTTCTTGATCACGGGCGGTGGGGTCGCCGCCCGAGGTTTCTGCCTGGCCCGGTATTCCTCAATCGTCAGGCGTTTCGGTCCTGGCTCGGGGACAGGCGCCGGGAGTATTGTCCTGGACGTGGAGTGATCTGCAATGAAGAATTCTTTTGGTCGAACGGTATTTATATCATGCGGATAGGTGGTGGCAGCGGTTCGATTACACTCGACGAAAATAGTTAGTACGGAAGGTTAGGTTGTTGCCCGGTGCTTGCTTAATCTGATAACATATCCTGTTTTAACCGCTCGGGTCGTCGGTTTTCCTCTCTCTTCTTTTCTTTCTCTCATGCATCGCAGCCGGTTTTACATTTGTTTTCATACACAAGTCTTATTGTACTCTATTTATTTTTGTTTCTTTCAGTTATGGGTATTACGAAAACATTGGTGAGCATTTTATTGTGGTCAATCGTGGCCGGAGTGCCAGACGGAGTACATATCATCACTCTGGAAGAGGTGTCGCTGATTTTCGAACCGATAGCAGACATACAGCAGTTCCAGGACGAATGGACCATTGTGACAGATTTCTAACCAGTGAATGTATCAAAACTGTTGGACATGGGGAGGGAACTGTTGGAGCAGGAGGAGGAGGCGTGCCAATTTTCCAATGGTGAGATAGGTAAGCAGTGTACGGTACCTTTCGCCGTAACAAGGGCAATCATAGAGTTATTGCGGAAGGGGCAGGAAGCCGTATGGTCATTTACGCGTAGACGGGCCAAACGTGCGCTAGATTTCGTGGGTGAAGGTTTGCACTGGGCATTTGGGGTTATGGATGGGCGAAGTGCTCAGGCAATTACGGACAAAATAGATAGGGCCCAGGAGGGGGAGACGAAGATATACGAGGTGCTAGGTCGAGAGGTTACGATATTAAGAAAAACTTACGACGAGTTAGCAGGTTCTCTGGAAGGTATGTCCAGAGACGTGAACGGATTAATGGATTTCCTGAACCGGACATCGCGTAGGACGGATAGGTTGTTTCACGAGAATGGTGGTAGGATCGTGGCGCTCGAATTCAGAGTGGAGTTGCTGGAGCGTTTGGCAAACGGAGCTCGTGATCTTAGAGGACCTGGGGAGGGGCAGTCTGCATCCCTTAGTGTTGGGGGAAAATGATTTCCAAAATTTGAGAGCTAAGGTTTCCGTACAGAGCCAGGATAATTGGGTCGCGATGAGTTGGGTAAGGGCCCTCCGGGTTGCCCAGGTTAGGTCATTTCCTACAGCTAAGGGAAGGAGAGTGGTGGTGAAGATACCGCTGCCCGGAAGGGATGAGTTTGAGCTAAATGCTGTCTATGTGGTCCCAATGAGGCTGAGTGCGGAATAGGATAGTGCGGCACGGGTTACATCTAGCTACGTGGCATGTTCACGGGGTAGTGACAGATGTGTTCAAGATTAGCGTGAGTACCTACCGCAATGGTCTGATCTCACGGTGCTCTTAACACCGGATGGTAACTATGCGTCCACCGGCGCCCTCGCAGTACGAGTACCAATTTGAGGCATTCATTTGGACATGACCTCCCCTTTGGATGAGGAGCGGAGTACTATCTAAAACTCCTACCGATCACGGCACCCGGTTGCAATGCAACTCCACACCGAGCTTGCGCTCTACCCGCGATTTGGGTCTAAACCACAGCCACCATGATGCTCCCCAAGGGGCCACACCATTATCCGACTGGAACTAGGTTCCAGGGGCTTTTGACACCCGTGGTGCCAGAATAAAGCCTCCGGTCAGGCTTCGTAGCCAAAACTACTACCAGTTGAACCCCAAACAGTTCGGGACTGGTGGCCCTGGACGAAAAATATATAGACATAGACAAAAAGACAAGGACACAATAATGAACAGCCGCATTCTGAGTTAGCATGTGCCCCCTCAGCAGCAGCACACAAAGGACAACAATGAACATAGCAACACATAGAACGACAGAAACAAACACGCAGGAACAGCAGGTAGCAGCAACAACAGCAAGCAGCAAGGAGAGAGTCGAAAACGGTGCACCGTTGTGGAGGGACAGATACCGATGTATCAGCCCCCGCTAACAGTCATACTCATATCTGAAATCCAGGCACGACGATGTGCACTACTGAAGCGACCACCCATTGGCAGTTGAGCACCACCAAGATGCCCGGATCAGAGGCCACCTATGCTAAACGTCCAGTTCTCCTACGATTGAATACGCCCCTTGCGTATTCACCTAAATTCCTAATGCCCTACTAAAATCCCATCCTAACTCTGCTTGAAAAATCCCCATCCAATCTAAACTCCTAATATCACTATAAAGTGAACACCGCCAAAACATGAACGACGTCCTCCCACACCTACAGTCCGGCGTATCGGACAGGCCCCTCTTATGCAGAAAAGCATTCAAGGAGCCATGCCCAGTCAGTAAAAAGCCCAGACTAAGGCCGAAGCCAAAGTCCGGGTGGTCTCTCACGAAGGTCACGTCCTTAATAAACTCGTACGTTGTTCGCCCCTTATCAGTCTCAGTCCAACGTGAACGCCATCTTGAAAGAAGATGCTCGTCCAGCGGGAGTTTCACCTGCCTCAAGTTTAAATCAGCGATTTCAGTCGGAGTTATCCAATCATGCCCGGATAGTGGCAGTCCCTTCTTAACCTTGAAGGCGATACCACGTCGTATCACCTCCAAGTCAAGGGGAGGTGCACCTAACAGAACTTGAAGAGCATCTATCGAAACTGTGTGACAAACTGGCATGTAAGCCAGCATTGCCACTCTCTGACAAGACAAGATTCGTTTCTTGCCCATAGCAGACAGAGCGGTGCCATACCATACAGACGAGCCGAATGTTGCACAAGCAACAGACAGATCACTATATATGGTACGGACAGCTCTCCTGCTAAGACCCCAGTCATTCCTTAGGATGCGTCTGACTCCTCCCACAACTGTCGTCAACTTGTCCTTCAGTGTCGAAAAATGAACTAGAAAGTTCATTCTTTCGCCCATGATTATGCCCAAATACCTAACCTGAGTCACGTATCGAATGCTGGCATTGCCAGATCGAACTACTGGTGGGCGAGCCTGCGATAAGCTGCCTTTAATCAGCATGGTAACGGTCTTTTCCCCCGATACTTCAACACCGACACTGTTCCCCCACTCATTGATTTCACGCATGGCCCCCTCACCCTTTCTGTCCAGTTCAGCACGAGACTGACCTGTGTGTCAATGTTGGATGAAGAAGGTGGGGAGAAACGAATTTGTCGGAGGCCAGTCGGTAGTCCGGGCGCGAACCGGGTCTCTTGTGAGGAAGGCGTGTTCCGTCACTTCATGAATGCAACGACAACGTGTTAATTCTGGGCTACGCCACGGGTACCCGTAATGTGGATTAGGATGTATGTTGAAGGAAAATGGATTTACAGGGTGGAAGAGGAGGAACAGTTTACGGTGGGGTGTGGTTCGAACTTTTCATTAGGGAGCCTGAGCGGGTTCGGGCAACTTAGCCTAGATGCGGGCTGTGCATTGTGGGGGGGAAAGGTGAATCTGACCCACCATGCGACGCTGATATCCAGGGCCGGGAGTAGACCTCTTCGACTGGGAATTTCTTCGCCGTTTGAGAAGTTGGAAAAGCTCAAACCAGTATTGGAGGGCGGCACAAGCAACATGGGGCCAGCTCTGCCCCTGTTGGTAACAGGGCACGAATCTTTGCACGATAAATTGCAGGAAGGTAGGAGAGAATTGGATGAGATTGCGTCGCTGATAGAACACCAGCACGAACTCAGCGCGTTAAAAAGGGGTCAGGATCATCTGATGGTCTTAGACTGTTCATTCGGTGGGAGTGTTCTGTCATTGGTAGTGGTGGTAATGCTTTGTGCAAGATATTTATTCAACGGCAGCGCAGGCCCTGGGGTATCGACTAGTGTAGTAGTGCCTGTACCAATGGGTCCTCCAGTATAGACGTCCGAATGGCTACCTTGCGCATATAATGTGCCGGCGGGGTTCTTTCCAGATGCAGCGGACCCCATAATGGAGGAGAAAATATATATAAAAAAAATATATATAAGTTATCATAAATAACTTCACACTGTCTTTTTGCTGACAATGCAGTCTGTGCGACGAACGTTGATAAAAAAACAAATTGTACTGTTCAGTACAAATGTAATCATAAACTCCACACAAGGCGCAAAGTCAGCATTATGTGATTGTGGCGACGTCGACAGAGGCAGAAATAAACATACATCGATGGCTCTGGGCTTAGCGTAAAAAACTTTTGTTAGTCAGTAAGAATCATAAGTTACTCAATAAAAGTAAGAAATTGGTCTTGTCTAAAAGACAAAGAAAAAACATTTGTTTAATTTATATATAAGAAAAGATACAAGAGAAAAAAAGGGACTATAAGAAAAGATGGGAGTTCCCCTCACGTACGAAAAAAAAGCAATAAAATTAGGAAAAGATGAGAGGACTTCCCACATAAAAAAGAAATACTAAGAAAAGATGGGAGATCTCGCCATGAAAAAAAATATACATAATAAAAAAAAAAATTAAAAAAAATAAAAAATAATAAGAAAAAAAATGAGAGATCTCCCCATGGGAAACATACATGTTGAGAAAAAAAAAAAATATTACCATACATATTTGTTAAAAAAAAAATATTAAGATTAGACATATATATTTATTAAAAAAACAAATAATAAATATTGAAAAAATATAGATACTAACATGGAAAAAAAAGGAAGATTATTATAAAAAAGAAAAAAAGGAAGGAAAAATTAATATGTAAGAAAAGAAAAAGGAAAAGAAAAAAAACCTATTCGTTATTATATATAAAAATAAAATATTTAAATTAAATTAGAGGACGGGAATTATTCCCGATTCGATTTTAAGAAAAAATATAGATCTTGTTATATGAAGGGAAAGAAAAATTGGAAAGTTTAACGATCGAAATGTATATATATGTAGAAATGTATATATATAGTAAAAGTTTATGAATTTATCTAAATATAAGAAATTATAAGAAATGCACAGTTATTGTTAAAAAAAAAAAAATATACGTAGTCAATTAGATTTTCGGATAGTATCAGTAATGTTTTCTTTTTCCATATAGTTGGTTATATTATTATATCTGTTTGTTTGTTCATATTGTTGGTTATATTAGTAAAGTTAGGGACTTCCAACCCAAGTCCACTAGGAGCGAGGCTGACCAACATTCATCTAGAAAGCGGTAAAATTCAACACTCATCAAGAAAGCAGCTAGAAGCAGTAGGCTGACATGACGGAAAGGTGGGCACAAGAAAGAGATAAGAACTCAAGAGCTACTGATTAAAGATCAACTGTAAGAGTGAAGTGCGAATGGGTCCATCGAGAATTTGGTATGTGATTGACTATTTATTGGTTTATGTCCGCACAAATTGAAAAGGCCGTTGTGACAAGATATAGTTGTTCCGGGTTAACTGACGAGATGGCCAGTAGAGCAAGGAGTCAAGCTGTTTCATAAATCATATCATCTGCCTCGGGCCAACGATGACACAGTTCAGCAAAACAAAACTCCTCTTTAGTTTGTGAGGTGCGCTGCCAAGAGGAAATGGCCAAAACGAGCTATATTGATTTGCCCAGGCAGCAAGCTGATTCCTGTGGCGATGAATTAACCATTTGCATCCCTTTGCATCATTGTAGGTCATCGGAGAATGGCTTATGTTGAATATTATATATATTATTATTATTATATATTATACTAGCTGGACCCGGCAAACGTTGTTTTGCCCTCAATGAATTTTTATTTTAGTTAGAATCTGTATATACCTATATAAAATGTGTGACGAAGATCTCCAGATAATAAAATGAGAGCTTCACCAAAAAATCTTTCATTGCCTTTCAAATCTTTTATCAAATCAAATCACAATGTTTGTGAGCCATGGTACATTCATCCCAAATAAAAATACTGCATTTTTGCAGAACTTTTGCCATACCGGAATGTTTTTTGATATTACAGACGGCATTCTCATTTTTTTGTACGTTTAACGGTGATTTGAGTGCTGAATGAGCTGTGCGGCCACCATGCAATAATGTAGCGGCTTTTTCCTTCTTTTTCGTTAGAATATTTATATATAAAAACGTTTGTGAGTTTATTTATTAAAATTTATATAAATTTGACAACTCATTATTTTTCGAACGACAGCGCCATCTACCGGGTCCAATAAAAAATGTTTCTAACATACATATATGTACATTCTTAGTTTCATTAAAATCACACCATAAATAAGAATATTCGAAATAACTTTACCCAGCGCCACCTATCGGGTCCATTTATACATACAAAAATTTCTTATGACGAAACATACGTTCATTATGAATTGCAGTCAAATCGCGCTGAAAGTAAAAATTTTTGTTTTTAACTTGACCCCAACGCCAGCTAGAGGGTTAAAACTAAAAAAAAAAACACAGAAGAGCTCGAACCGAACCTATGCTGGAAATCCTACCTCGACAGCTCTTATGGTTCCGGAGATCATTCGTTACAATCAAATGCATCAACGTTTTTATATATACGCCACGCCCCTTTGCTCACTAACAACTTTATATAGCTAAGGTCTTATTATTTCGCAAAAATATCCTTTTGTGAAAATTTCATGACGATCCTCCCAGTAGTTTAGAAGATATTACGATTTTTTATTTTTCTAAAAAGGGGCGTGGCCCCGCCCACTTTTCTTCTTGTATGTATTTCTATTCATGCTAATACCATATGTACTAAATATGACTGCTGTAGGTAAAAAAAATTCCCGTGATATGACTTTTTCAAATTTTGGGTTATATGGGCGTGGCACCGCCCCTTTGTCCAATCAAAAATTTATATAGCATATTATTCCTTCCAGAGTCACAGTAACACGCTCTGAAAATTTCAGGAAGATCGGTTCTTTGGTTTGGCCTCCTATAAAGCACAAACAAACACACATTCATTTTTATATATATAGATAGATTGAAAGCAGATTAATTATGATTTAAGGTAAAATGGGGCGAAAAAGGGGGACTTGGTAATAAAAAAATGCATGGCTACCTTACCTGTAGATAAAAAGTGTATAAAACTTTAGATAAATACATATTACAAAAAAATTATTTTGTATAGCAAACATTGTTAGTGGTATAAGTAAAAAAAAAGGGGGCGGTGAAATGGGCGTGGTTCATAGTTATAAGGCGACGTTAACAGTATTAAGAGCAATATACTACCAAATAAAAAAATCCGTTGGAAGGAACAAATTTGTACAGAGAAAAAAAAGTTTAAAACTTTCAAACAAAATTTGGCGTGAAAAGGGGCGTGAAAGGGGGCGTGGCGTAAGAAATGTTTATTTCTACCTCGCCTGGAGTATAATGTGTATACAATTTGAAGTAAATCTGTTAAAAACTATATGGGAGCAATTACATAATTTTAAAAAAGTGGGCGTAAAAGTGGGCGTGGTCAAAAAAAAAGTACCCTATTAATCATGCCAGAGTCCCAGTTAAATGCTGTGAAAATTTCAGGAAGATCGGTCCAGAGGTTTGGTCTCCTATAAGGTACACACAAACAAACAAATAAACAAACACACATTCAATTTTATATATATATATATATAGATATATAATGAATATTATTATATTGAATATTACGGTAAGCGCCAACGAATTATGGGACCGATACACCAACGCCTGTGGTCTCGTGGGAGATTATGCATTTCGCCGGAAGTATTGTTATGAGTTTGCAACAGGCCTAACCTCATTTTGTTTGTTATGATTCTGTATTGGAACTCAATCATCAATGTCGTCGGATTGCCTTTTGTACTTCATCCAAGCGACAGGCCAAAATTTGTTTTACGAAGCGACCAGCCAAAGTCAATTTTTACATAGAAGGTGGCCAAGAATCCGTTTTATAAAGCAACAGGCCAACGGTTGTCATGGTGTAGTATTGGAATCGAATCACAGGAATGGTTATATGCAACGAGGTGAAAGTTAACGGTCATGCACATGCAAGAGTAAAAAGACGCATTGTGGTGCCCAATTAGTAAACCAGACGGCGACTGTCGAAATTATCGTCATTAGTAGTATCTTCATCATCAGCGTTGGTTCCGGATTCGTCCTTATCAGTTTTGTCATTATCAGCAGCCTCAACACCAGCCTTATCACCAACAACATTATCAGCAGCAACATTATCATCAACATCATCATCGGAATCAACATCTTCAACATTAGTAGTAACATCATCATCAGCATCGACATCATCAGCAACAATATCATCATCAGCATCGACATCATCAGCAGCAGAAGCAACGTGCCAGTTCAGTGTCACTGGTAATAAACGATGTGGCAATCGTTTTTGTGGAAAGGAGGAGGAATGTTGTGAAACATGGTTTCACACGTATAGAGTGTAGTGTACAATAGTACAAGGATAGTTTAAAATTAGTATAAGATTAGATCATTGATACAATGTACCAATATAATAATAATAATAACAATAATAATAACAATAATAATAACATAATATAATATAATATAATATATAATAGAAACAATAATAATAATGCAATTAAACATAGCTGAAAATATAAATTCATTTAATTAATAACGATCGATTTTTCTCGAGCGTAATTATTAAATGTTTATTCAAGAAACATACATACAACCCAATTTGGCATGGTAACGTACATTGGCTCATTTGCTTATGTTTGAATTTTTTGTCACTTTCAATGTGGACCAATACGATATTGTTCCGCGTTGACAGGTGTTGTTGTGTTTATTTTTTTTGTTACCATGCGAAGTCTTGCTTATGTTTGTATTCTTTTCTTTAGTTTTTTTTATTGCAATGTTCTGTTATTGCAATTCTGAGCAATGACATTGACTTAATTTCTTTTGTAAACTTCCGTGTATATTAAATGTAAATGTATGTTTTTTCCCACGGTACTTGCATTATTATTATTTGTTTTCTTTTTGTTATTGGTTAAGTTAGCCATTTAAGTATGACATGGCCATGAACCGCATTGAGCTATGGTTAATGTTTGTTTTTTTATTATTATTATTAATTTTTGCTTACATTATTAATGCATTTTTTACTTTCATCGTTGTTATAGATATTTTTAATTAGTTTTAAGGTTTAATATAAATTTAGACTTGTGTTTTTATGCAAGCTAATCAATCGAAAAAAAAGTAAAACTTTGATTTCTATTTAACTATTTAAATGTTTTTATTTAATTAAATTTTAGGTTTTTTCTTTTTGCAAAAAAGAAGTTAAATTTGGTTTTACTTATCGCACGAGTAGTGCACGAACATTAACATTTTGCAGGTTGGCGTAGGTTAAGTTTTTCGTTGTTTCACTTGAAGTTGGTTGAGGTTGATTTTTCTTAACGACGTTTCAGGGTAGCCACATAATTCCCCGCGCTGGAGGAGGTTCATCTGAACCTTAAAGGAACCGTAACGCGTCTGCCACTCGAAGTGGCTTTAGGAAGTTGTACTTCAGGTGAAAATTTTACGGCTGGGCTGGAATTTGATGATGTGACGTCGAAGCTGAGATCGGTATTGTTGAACAATTGATGATTTGTGACATTATCAGGTACATTTGTAGAAGTATCAGGTAGATTTGTAGCATCAGGTAGATTTGTAGCATCAGGTAGATTTGTAGCATCAGGTAGATTTGTAGCATCAGGTAGATTTGTAGCATCAGGTAAATTTGTTTCTAAAGCTGTAGCAGGTCTTGAAGAACTGTCGTTGAGGTCATAGTTGGATATGAATGCAGGTTTTAACCGGTCGACACTGACGTTAACTTGGCGACCTCGAATTAAAATTTTGAAAAATTTGTCTTGGCGTTTTATTACCATGTATGGGCCGTCATACGGATGAGTGAGCGAAGGCCTGATAGAGTCGTTGCGGACGAAGACGTGTGTCGAGTTTTGGAGATTTTTGGAGATAAAGGTTCGAGGCGTTGTGTGATGAACTGTGTGTGCGGAATCCGAAATTGTTATCTGGTGGAAAAATTCTACTGGGATAGGTTAAGCCGTAAACTAGTTCTGCGGGTGATGCGTTGATGTCGGGTTTATAGGCCACTCGTAGTCCAAGTAGGATTGTCGGCAAATTGCGGCTTTAAACGTTCGGTGCCACCTCTCAATAATACCATTCGACTGCGGGTGGTACGATGTTGTACGAAGATGCGTTGCGCCAATTGCATTCAGTAATTCACCGAATAATTCCGATTCAAATTGACGACCACGATCTGATGTAATTCGTGCTGGAACGCCAAAACGAGCTATCCATTGCGACAGAAGAGCTTTAACAACCATGTCGGCAGACATGTCAGGTATCGGTATTGCTTCCGGCCATCGAATAAAACGATCAATAATCGTTAAGCAGTAACGTTGACCCTCACATAGTGGAAATGGTCCAACGATGTCGATGTTGATATGAGTGAAACGGTTTGCTGGAGGTTCATATTTTTGTGGTGTCGAGCGGGTTTGTCGGTGGATTTTTGATCGTTGACATTGCAGGCAGTTTCGCACAAATAGCGCAGCATCTTTACGAATCCCAGGCCAACAAAATCTGTGAGTGACCAGTTTGACGGTAGCCCGAACGCCTGGGTGTGACAAATTATGAATAGTTGCCAAAATTTGTTGACGAAATTCCTTCGGAATGTAAGGGCGAACTCGGGATATCGTTGTATCACAGATCAATTGGTTGTTGGAACCTGGGATTGAAAAAAATCTTAGTTGGAGTGAATTCATTTTCATACCTGACTCTTTGAGCATTTGCTAGAGCTGTTCATCAAGTCGTTGAGTGGCTGCGATGCGGGAGTAATCCATAGCTTGGTCGATTGAGACGATGCGTGAAAGCGCGTCAGCAGTGGCGTTCGCTGAACCAGGAATATGGCGGATATCGGTCGTAAATTGGCTGATGAAGTCGAGTTGACGTATTCTACGAGGTGAAGCTGTTTCGAGTTTTTGTTTGAATGCAAACTGCGTCCTTCGATCATATATCGGAAATAGCAGACAGCTTGATACATAGCTGCAAGTTTCCGGTCCTATGTAGAGTATTTCTGTTGTGTACTGGTGAGTTTTTTTGAATAAAATGCTAAGGGTTGTAAATTACCATCGATTTTTTGATGCAGGGCTGCCCCCACAGCTGCATCAGATGCGTCCATATAGATTGCAAGTTCGGCGTCGGCGCTGGGGTGTGCCAGAAGCTTGCGTTGGCTAGCTCGTTTTTGCTGTGGTCGAAAGCGGCCTCTGCAGCTGGAGTCCAATTTAATACTGTGCGATCGTTTTTCTTGTTGCCTGTTATTAATTGTTGCAGTTGCATTTGGTAGGAAATTGCGTGCGGCAAGAACTTTCTATAAAAGTTTATCATGGCGATAAATCTTTTAAGTTCTTGAGCCACTTTCGGCTTCGGGAACTCACGAATTGTTGAAACTTTTTCTGGTAAGGGGCGGATACCGTCAGCATTGACCAAGTGACCCAGGAATGTTATTTCGCTTTTGCCGAATTCGCACTTTTTTTAGGTTAATGGCGAGATGGTTTTCACGAAGGCGACGGAAAACTTCGGCAAGATCACGGCGATGCTGATCGAGGGAGGACGAGGCGACACAAATGTCGTCGATGTATCGAAAGACCTAATCCAAACCTCGCAGTACCTCATTAATAAGCCGCTGGAAAGTCTGGGCGGCGTTGCAAAGACCAAACGTCATGAATTTAAACTCATATAGGCCGAAAGGGGTACTGATTGCAGTTTTTGGGACATCGTCCGGGTGTATTGGTACCTGGTGAAAGGCCTTTTGCAGGTCAATTTTTGAAAAAAACTTCTTACCTCGTAAATTTGTTGTGAAGTCAGTTAGATAGGGCAACGGATAGCGATCCGGCAGCGTCTGGAAGTTTAAGGCTCGATAGTCGCCGCATGATCTCCAGGTTCCGTCACCTTTTTTGACTAAGTGCAACGGACTGGACCAGTTGCTGCTGAATGGCTGACAAATCCCGGCTTTCATTAAAAAATCAAATTCTATTTTAGCGGCTGCAAGCTTCTCCGGGGAAAGACGTCGTGGTCGACAAGAAACAGGCTGGCCTGTCGTTTCAATTTTGTGTACGATCGAAGATTTAGTTGTTGAACCATATGGTGATAGTCTGGTGATGTCAGAAAACTCTTTTAAAACGTTGGCAAAAGGGTCGCTCGAGTTGAAGGTCCTGATGACTGCTGCCTCACAAAGCGTCGTAGATCAATTAGCAGATCGTAGTATTTGATGAAATCGGCACCGATGATAAGTGATGTGACATCCGCAACCACAAAGGACCAAAAAAAAATCGCGGCGTAAGCCAAGATCTAACCTTAATCGTCGTTCTCCTATTACTTTAATGGGAGAATTGTTAGCAGCGTATAGCAATGTGGCTGTCGGTCGTACATCAAAGGATTTCCAAGTCGGTGGCAAAACGGAAACGTCAGCGCCACTGTCAACCAGAAAATTTTTGTTGGAGAGCATGTCCTTGACCTGAAGGCGGAATATTTGGCACTTGGTGGGGGAAATTTCTCCGGAATCCTCCACCGGCCTGTTGAGTCAGTTTGCAGCTGACGAAGCACCTGTGGGCAGAGCACTCACCTGATGTCCCTTATGTTTGCAAGGGCTGCGGCACTTTTGCGCGTTGCGTCCGTATTTTTTGTGATACCAGCACTCGTCGCCGGTCACTTTGCTGGAAAACGTTGGTCGAGTTTGAGTTCGACTTCGTTGAAGTGTTGGTCTACGTGAGCGAGATGCAGAGCGGGATCGTGTTGAAAATTTTTCAAATTTGTTGGCCAATTCGACTATAGCTGCTCGTAATTCATCTATTTCTGATGACGGTTGTGCCTTGACGCTGTTGATTTGCCCGCAGCCATTGCATCGATAATGGAATCTGCTACTCTGGTAAACTCGGATGGACTACCCGTTGAAGCTGCAACCGCTGGCTGTGCGAACTCAGGCAACCGCTTCGTCCATAATCCTTTGAAGGCCGCGTCCCCTAGTACATTACCAGCAACCTCCTTCATTTCGAAGTATAATTCAGATGGTTTCCTGTCGCCGAGCGGTAGCTCCGATAACAATCGATTTAGACGTCGTTGTTCCGAATCAGCAATATGTTCGATTATTTTGCCTTTTATGTAGACGTATCTGTCGGATTGTGGCATGGTCGCGATGACGTCGGCCAACTGCGCAATAACGTTCGGGTTTAAAGCCGCCAGTATCGTTGCCGTTTTCTGCTTATCCGCCACTATGCCCGATGCGGTAAACCAAAAATCCATGGTTGTGAACCATGCCTCGACATTGGAGTTGGTCACCTGTGGGACGGGCAATCGGGCATAGATGGCAGATACGTTGACTGTCGAGCCGTGCGAAAAGCCGCTGTCGTTAGCTGTGGCATTCACGTTTTCTTGTGACATATAAGCGAAAATTTTATTTTATTTGGTGAAAATTTGTTGAAAATTTTAAATAAGTGACGGCCGAATGCCTTGTATTACACTCCGACAATTTTCTTTTTTTATTAAAATGGCCGAAGCCCACGCCAAGTTTATTACGGCAAGTAAATCCGAGGGAAAAAAATTAAAACATTTACAAAACTTACACTTTAACTTAATTTGCAGAAAATTCTCTCCCAATATAGAAAGGCTGACCAGCCACGCCACACGTATGTAGAAAAGCAACAGGATGGTTGAAAATCACGCCACTTGATGGTTTACTTAAAAAAGATGGCTGAAAATTGCGCCTCCGCCGATGAAGAAAGATGGCTGCAAACGGTCTCAACGATTTTGCAAAATCTGCACAAAAAATCGAACGTCGGGGTCACCACTTTAGACTTGTGTTTTTATGCCAGCTAAGTAATCGAAAAAAAAAGTAAAACTTTGATTTCTATTTAACTATTTAAATGTTTTTATTTAATTAAATTTTAGGTTTTTCTTTTTGCAAAAAAGAAGTTAAATTTGATTTTACTTATTGCACGATGTTGACCGCTTCGTAGTCACAAAATTATTGCACGAACATTAACATTTTGCAGGTTGGCGTAGGTTAAGTTTTTCGTTGTTTCACTTGAAATTGGTTGAGGTTGATTTTTCTTAACGACGTTTCAGAGTAGCCATATAAATAAAGGGGGAAAAGTCAGAACAGTGGCAGATGAAGACAAGTAAGTACGCTGATCTGACTTTAACCGTGAGTAAGCATACTTGTCCGGCGTTGCCTTTTATTTTCTCTTTTCAGCAACACTAACGCCGTTTGGGCGTTGATTGACAGCGCTTACCAGCGCTAAAACACAATAGGCAATCATAGGGCCTGATAGGGATTTGTTGTGTTCCATAATAAATTTATGTGAGTTTAGTCCTTGGTATTCGGTCTTAAGACTTAGAGACTAAAGGCTAATGTCATATAGATTATAGTTTTATACATCGTAGTGTTTTGGGCTATAGCCACGGTGGTCAAGCTGCTGGAATATAGCCCCAACAAGAGATAAAAATGGCATTAAAATACGTATTAAGCAACTTACATCTCATTCCCCGATATATTCAATGGAATTATGAGAAGACCATACAAAGGAGAAAAATAAGAAATACAATAGGGAAATATCCAAAACTTTTTTCAAAATCGGACGAAAGACTTACTTTCACGACAAAAGTTATCCAACATCTTTGAAATCCGAAGTTGCAAGACAAGTAGACAAAGTGTTAAGCGACGGCATTAGACCATCACGTTTCCCATATAATTCTCCCGTATGTATTGTGAGAAAGAAACCTAATTCAGCAGGCAATAAACAGTATAGGATGATGATAGACTACAGGAAACTCAACTCAGTAACTATTTCAGATCGTTATCCTATACCCGGAGTATAGGATACTCAGATTCCGTTGAAACCTTCTGATTATGAAAAAATAGCATTTACCGCTTGCAATGGCCTCAAAAATGCTCCATCAATATTTCAAAAAGCTCCCGACGACATCCTACATGACTATATCGATAATATTATTATCCTCAGTAAAACGGAGCATGAACACTTAGATAATATTCCGAGAATGTTCATAACATTGGAAGTCGCCAACTTAAAAGTGCAGTTGGATAAGTGTAAATTCCTATAGAGGGAAGTCGAGTTCTTGGGACGTATTATTTCTGCAAAAGGAACAAAAACGAACCCGACGAAAGTGCTGGCTTCGATCACTTTTAGGCCTATCAGGATATCATCGAAGATTTGTAAAGGATTATGCCAAATTAGTCAAGCCCCTGGCAACACTCTTAAGAAGGAAAGAAGGGCGAATATTTATGATCTTCCCTCGTTATGATAAAATTAAGCTCCGAAGCTAAATAGGCATTTGACAAAATTAAGAAATCATTAGTGTCAAAAGACATAATTTTATCATACCCCAATTTTACAAAAGACTTTGAGCTCACGACTGATGCTTCCAAATGCGCATTAGGCGCAGTCGTGTTCCAGAACGGTAAACCTATTTCGTTAATTTCAAGAACACTAAGACAGGCAGAAGACCATTACGCTGCCAATGAAAAGCTTCTTGCAATCATCTGAGCACTTAACTCATTTATGAATTATCTGTATAGCTCAGTAAAGGTGAAAATTTATACTGATCATCAGCCACGCATCTACGCTTTGAGTAATAGGAGTAATAATAGTAAGATGAAGCGCTGGAAGGCCATTCTTGAGGAGTATGATTGCGAACTTTTCTATAAGCCAAGAAGACAAATCTCTAGGCTGATGTAGTCTCAAGAATACAGCAGGAAACCGACATTCATACATTGTCTATTGCAACGAACAGCGCTGGCAGCTCATCTCACAATTTAATAATTCACATAGCTGTCCCTATTAATGCATTCAAAAATAAAACAAATACGATCGCCATCCAATGAAACAACAACTTCAGGCTACACCTATCCCGCAGTATCCAGGCGAAATAGTTCATTTGGACATATTTCTCGTTCGAAAATAACTGGTACTCACGGCGATCGACAAATTTTCCTAATATGCAACGGCAAAGTCTGTAAAATCCAAAGCAGCCGAGGATATAAGACTACAGTGCCATCCGTGCATTTTGGTTGTATATTTATCAATCATATATGAATGTCAATCATATGTTATTATAAGTTATTGCTATTCATTATCCTAATCTCTTCCTACAAGTATTTTAATAAAAGCAAAGTCAGTTTGCATTTAACTCTAACCACGGGTGTTTTATTAAACCGGATAACTACCTTTTAGATGGCGATCGTGACTAATATTGTAAAAGACCGTTTATAAGAAAATACAGTAAATTAAAACAACTGTACTTCTAAATTTTTAATTTAAATTTAAAACAAAAGAACATTGCCACAAAAGGGAAAAAACGAACTCTGCCACTAAGTGAAAATCAGCAACGTTAACATCTTATATAAAAAATAGAAGCGACAACAACAAAGCAAATTTAGTAAAAAGTTATAAAATTTAAAAATAAACAAGAATCTGAATAAAATCAATTGAATTACAAATAAAAATATAATATTAAATTCCTATGATTAGTTGGTATAAAAAATATATACCTGAATACCACAAAACTAAACACACATCTTAAACATATGAATTTAACGTGCCGTACTTACCAACATTTACTGCAGTAAATAATTAAAAAAAAAAAACAAAACTACATAAAGCTAAGAAAAGCCTTTAAAATACTCCTAAAAAAAAACATACAAAAACAATTTAAGTTTAAAAATGTACATGCATTAATAAAAACAAACAATAAAGATTTAGATTTAAAACTGTAAAAACCTCTTGCAAAAAAAAACTACAAAAAAAAAAAAAAGAAAATAAGTAATAAACAAAATAGAAAGAGGTACAGATGTGTTAAATAAAAAAAAAATAATAAATAAAAAAAAATTTGTAAAGCTAAAGTTTCAAATTAACACTGTGGTAAAAAACATACCGGTTGAAAGAAGGGAAAAAACGTTTAACTTAATTTTAACACCATAGAAACCCCCATCAGCACAAAACAATATTACAACAACAAAAAAAGAGCCAAAAAAAATTAACAAAAAATCGATAACTAAAAACAAAAAACGTGATTGTATGCAGCTTTAAATTATATAAAAACAAGTAAGAGTGTTAAATTCGGCTATGCCGAATCTTTGATACCCTCCACCTGGGTTTTACGTTTACATTAATATCTGGACTTCTTGCACTATTTGTAACAAATGTATATAAAATATTTGAATATGTAAACACTTTGATAAACCTATTACTGAATTATTACAACAAATGCTCTGAATTTTCAGCATTTTATAGATGTGTCTACATATTTAAGGTCATAAATTGGCACAATGACACCCGATTTATCCCATTTTAAATACTAACCTGATCCAGATAATTACAAACAATATTAAGTTTAACCAGGTAAATGGTTTATTTTGTAATTTTCTTTTTAATTTAAATTTTTTAATATAAAGGTGCATTTTATTTTTTACAATCCTTTTCAATTTTCCAGACCTATTAGTATAGGGCACATTTGTGAGTCCGCATAGATCAACTTTCAACTCTTACTTGTTTTTATTGTATTAAATCTATCTTTGTGTCTTTAAATTAATTAAGATAATTAAAATGAAAATATTTAACAAATTGTTTTTTTTTTAGTTAATATCTGAACATTTTACTGATGCAAGGCAAAACTAAAACTGTCAAAAATTTCAGTCAAAACTATTTTGAATGTATTTGTTAAATATCGCATAATTTTTTTCAATTTTAAACTTTAAAGTCTTTTTAAGTCTGGTAATAACTCTATAATATGAAGGAAGTATATATGTGGATTCTTTAATAACAATGACAAGTATAAAACACTTTTTTGTGCATTACATTTAAATATTATAAATTTGAACATAATTAATTTTAGAAATATAATTAATTTTAGAAAAATGTCCGATTCGTTTTTCGATGATGGTGAAAACACATCAAAGAAATACAGAACATAGAGATTTTGCTTCAGTTAGTTGAGAGACGAGAAGCCAATGGATGGCTGGAGCGGGTCAAAGATGACGACTATAAATGCTGATGCAAGGCTTTTGAAAATATATTAAAATGCGATAAATCAGATCTAAGTATACATGCTTATAACCACTGTTATAAAAAATCTTTTAAAACCAACAGTATTGCCATAATTTGAAATTGTAACGATGCTAAATTGCAAAAAAGATGCTTAAACGTACTGGAGTCTAAAAAAAAGATGCTAAATTTTTTTTTTCAAATTTCATTAACTTTATATTGAAAAGCTATATACTTATTAATAAATTCTTTGGTTTTTAAATCGAAAAATTAATATAAAACATATGCTTAGATTTATATTTTATAAATTTTAATTAAAATTATTTTGGATTTCATCTGAAATTTTTATTAACATCAAATTGAGTTTATTTTAAACTCAAATTAAATATTTTTAATTTTAGAGGGATTTTTTATTTATTTAAAATATAACAGAAATTACATTATCAAAAGATACGATTATATTAGAATAATTGGTTTATGGAATCTAACATTTCTGTGATGTCTTCATCTTCAAGTTCTTCTTGGCTCTGATATTTTTCTGACGATCGACTTTTATCAGCGACATCGCTCAATTTCAATCCTTCTTTTATACGTATTACAGAACATAACAACTCGGATTTATTCTGTTCGAAGTTTGCTTTTAACTAAAGCCATTAAACTAAACAAACGTTCAACTTCGGCTTTTGAGAAAGACAAAACTAATATAGACAATACAAATATTGATAACTCCTTAAATGGATTTTCGCCAATAGAATTTTTCAATCCATAAAGAGGTTGCATTCAGCGTTGTATCCCAGTTTTGTTCTGTGATATAACTCCATTGGATTTGAATTTTTTCTGTTTCAGATGATATAAATTTAAAGTCTTCTAATATATTGGTTATCTGTTCTTTTACCCGATTTAATGTGTTTTGTATTGAAAATTTTGGCATTTTTTTTAATACAATAATATTTTTTGGCAATCGACTTTCTAATTCATTAAAAACTGTTGTTGGTGTTTACATTCCTCTATTTCAAAATGTTTTGTTATATTTGTTGAAAGAAACGAGCAGAGTGGTAAAAGGAGTAGTACACAAAATTACTGTACTACACTTTGAGAAATTAAAACATATTAAAATTAAAATTATATATTCAAAAATAATGAAAAAAAAAATATCAAAAAAAAAATGCTAAAAGCAACTTTTTATTAATAAAAGATTCTAAGTTAGCATCTAACATCTTTTGATAAATTTTGGATGCTAAACGACAAAAAAAAGTTGCTAAATCTAGCAACTAAAAAGCTAAAACGGCAACACTGAATACCAAGAACAAATATTCTGTTTGTGTTATAACATCTCATTTGCAAGCCATTTTAATTGTGTAAATTTTAAATGCACATCTAGTCATATCAAAAAGATGAATTATACAGAATTGTAAAAATTTTTTTTTTATAATATCTGTATGTTTTTTATATTATTCTTATGTAATTCTCATGATATTTTTATCTTATTTTTTATATTTTTTCTCTTTGCTTTTTTTTTATTTTTACATAATTTAAATTGAAAATATACAAATTAAAAATAAATTTTAAAAAAAGTAGTGGGTGTAGGGAAAAAGGGAATTTTTTTTCATAAGCGTAGAGATTTCTGAAAAAATCTCCTGGCATCACTAGTACCTATTAAAAACCAATGTAAAAATTCACAAGACAACGCGACGTAGACTTGCTTTGTTCAAAAGCTTCCATAAGACTGAATGAAATTGTTGCTTACTTTATTCTTTGGTGAGTATTTTCGTTTTTGTTTTTGCTATGCATATGTGTGTTTGTTAAAAAAAAATACAAGATATCCCAGTCATCATTTGGAAGATTGTTTTATTAAAAATTACCTTACTGTGTCTTCTTCGAGCACTTTTGATGATGATTAAAAACTGATTAATCACATGCGCTATTAGAAAAAGACTAGAAAATGGTTTTTGCTTACTCTTAAAAAGTGATTTATAGAAAAATGACATTAAATAAGACTCAAAAATGAGTCGAAACTGATCAGAAAAGCGGATAAAAAGGACTATCAAGAAGATTCGCGGGTAAGGTTATATTTAATCCCAACAAAAGAATATTTTGTGATCAGCAAAAGGGCGCATTTATGACTGTTTTAATGGCACATATGAGTCAAAAAGACTCTACATGATCATTTATTGCATAAAATGCTTACTGGGATTTTATTCACTATCTGTAGAAACAGGTTTTTTAAGTAAAACAAATCTGCACACAATTTCAATTCTATTTCATTCACAATGATACGATCACTTTGTTTACTAGCTACCAGTAAAATAAGAAAATAGTATTATAATACAGCGTAATGGTGAATTGTACTTCTCAATTAGTTTATTTTTAATGTGTCATAAGAAGTTCGGTTTGTGCTAAGAAAAGCATGATTATATGTTTCGCAGGGCGAAGCTTGATCATTGCACTTTGATTGAGTTGAGCTCCGCGACTATTCATAATGTGAATAGCTCGTGTAAAAAATTTTTGGTAGTTGGGAATGGCGTTTGTGTGAAGAAAAGCATGAATGCATGTTTCCCAGGGCAAGGCTCGATCACTGCACATTGATCGAGGTGAGCTCCGCGGTTATTCTTAATGTGGATAACTCATGAAAAAAAATCTTTTTTTTAAATTTATTGTAATTAACATCTTTTTTTAACATCTGACAAAAAATAGTATTTTTAAACACCAATTTTTTTACATTTTATGGTTTACCTACCTACTACTTTTGAATGCAAGTATGCAGAGTTTATACATGTACTAAAAATACAACTCTTAAAACCATACTATTTTTGCAACTCTAAAAATTTCAGAATTTTGTATAAATAAAATAAAATACCGATTTATTTAAATATGCGCTTATTATGGATATACATATACAGAATATATGAATATTAGTTACAGTATTTTGATATTGGCAACAGTAGTATGTATCAATTTGTAACATTTTGTGATGTTATAAAAATCGAAGAATATTGATATTGACTTTATATAGTTTCTTTTATTAATTAATTAACTTAAATATTACACCAAAAATATATTGATGAATTTTTATATTATTAACATAACGACCACAAAAACAACATGCACAGCTATGACAATATAGGAAAACGTCATATTTTTTTTACATTTTCAGTGATTTCTCGGCACCTATGAAACCTATTGTCATCATTTAAAAAACAGCAACCTCTTCTCATGATCTTAGTGAATCATTCTCACTAAAAACGAGCGCCTTAGCTATCTTATTGAGGGCGTTATCGTGACAAGAACACATATTCAAATCATATTTTCTCAGGACTTTTTTTACTTCTGCGCTCAATTCTCGGGACCAGATTAACCGATTTGGACGATTTTAAATAGCAAACTTCTCAGGATGTTAGTGAATCATTTTTTATACCAACGAGCACCCGATTGAAGCCGTCATCGTGATTTCCACAGACGGACAGACGGACAGCCGGACAGACGGACATCGCTATACCAACTCCGCTTGTTATAAGGATCACAAATATATATATTTTATGGGGTCCAGATTTTTTTTTCTAATTATTACAAACGGAATGACAAACTTATATATACCCTCTGCACTGGAGTGGAGGGTATAATTATGTATAAATTATAACATATGTATATAGATTTTTATATACTAACTCATATACTAAGACATAAAAATCCCCCCCCAAAAAAAAAAAACAAGTGAGAAAATTATATTCGGTCTAGACCAGTGGTGTTCAAAAATAAATATGTAACTGTGTTGGTGAGAAAATGAGAATTGCACTGCAAGAAATGTTCAATGGGTTAATCGCAGTGTTAGTCTCTGTACGAATTTATTTTTTATTGAAAATATGAAACTGTTAATGTTGTGTGTAAAACAGTTTTAAAGACATAAAAATTGAAAAAAAAAAAATCAATTTTTGAAAGGAAAAAAAAAACAAATACATATATACATACATTAGCCAGGCTCTTTTTCATTATATAATACAAAAAGTTGTAGATTTTTCAATCAACATTAATGATTTCATTGTATTTACATATTAAAATAATATCTTTAATATGTTATCTTCTTAAAAAGAAAATTTAAAAAATACACTATTTGGAAGGAAAAAAATACATTCAATGAATAAATGAATGAACGATCGGACTTAAATTTTTAAAATCATTTCAAGTTTTATAATAAATAAATTCGTTCTTTTAATAATTCTATTAAAGACTTTTATAGATCTTGTATTATAAATTTTTCAATATTTATTCTTTCGCGACAATTGTGTTTTAGTAAAACATTTTTTTAATTTGGGGAACTTAATGCGTTACGTTGTTTAGAAAAAATAAATATTCAATCTGAAAAAATATGTTCACAATTTTTATTTGTCGACCTTAGTTTCCAATCTGATCAACGATTCTTTTAATTTTTCAACAAATATATTTTTTTTTAATCAAACAGCTTTTCTTTTTCATTTAAATTATTTTTCTTACATGTTTTATAGCAAATTACCAAATATATTTATACTCTTAAAATATTTTTCGTATATTACTATTAATTTTTTTCAGTGCAAAAAAAAATCTGCATACATACGGAAGCTATATTTATATGGGGACTAAAAATATATGGGGCGTTTCATATCAAGCGATCCAACTTTTAAAACCGATGTCTTTCGATCGGGATGAAATTTGCACCAAGGTTAGTAGTAGCTACATTGGATAGTAGCTTAGACACAATTTTTCAACAAGATCGGTGTAGAACTCTTTGAGTTAGAGGGGGTCAAAATTTGACATTTTGACCAAACAGGTGTTTTTTCTCATGTAACTTTTTACCTATTGTTCTTAGCAAAATTTGTCCCAAATAGTTTAGATAGCTATTTGTTTAGTCTTTCGGAAAAAAAATTAAAAAAATAAAAAAATTTTGTGACTTTTTATTTCAAAATCAAAAATTTTTTTGATTTTTTTTTCAAAAGAGGAATTTTTTTTTTTTTTGGGCTCAAAAGAAAGCTTAGGTTTTTTCGTTTTGGTCGCGTAGTGGGATGCGAGTGGGATATCTATCAAAAAAAAAAATGTTTTGTAACTCAAGACAACGGTTTTTAAATTTTTTGCACTAATTTGAATTTTTTCCTATTAGTGTGTAAGTGTTTCCAAAACCTTAAAAATAAAGCATTAACTGAGAAACTAGACAAATAAACTTTTCCGACGGTATGTAACATACCTAAAATTTCATACCTTCGACACTGTAATACACGTAATATGTTAACATCAGGAAAAAAATCACTTTTTTTTTATGAAATGTTGAAAATAATTTTTTCTATTTATATCTAATAATAACACAGTGCTACACTGAAAAATAACTTGTGAAATGACCTAGAGTACGTTGTAGGTCTAGCTGAGTGTAGTACATAACCGGTTTTAAAAGTTTCAATATACCCTAAAATTTCCGAGATATCGGGAAAAGTGTATTTTTTTGGACTAGCGCACCTAAACATTTGTAACTCAGTCATTTTTTAATCGATTTCAAATTTTTAAACGGTATTAATAAGAAACGAACATGGTCGTCTTTCCAAATATATATACTCTCATTACCCTATTAAGATAAATATGTAGAGATTTTTTGAATAATATCTAAATTTTTCAGTTTTTTTTTAACTTTTTCAACTTCTACGAGAGTTTTTATCGAATCTTCTTTTAAAAGAACAATAGTCTTAAAATCGGTATCCTTCTGAGTGAAACAAGCTTTCATTTGCTTAAATCGGTTAAAAATTGACAAAGTTATAGTACTTTTTGTAAACAACGAAAAACCGATTTCGATTATATGATTAAAAAAAGAAAATAATTTAAAGTTGTTTATATTATGTTTATTTTTTAAAAATGTTGACTTAATCTAGCACGTTTGTAAGACAAATCATCGGTTTCACGTTTTTGCGACCAACAGTAATTCGCTAGCATTCTGATTTGACTTTTTCCTTCGAACCGCGTTTCCATTGTTGATAGCTCTTGGTGGAAGCGTTCGCCCTGCTCGTCACTAAATTGGCTCAGATTTTCTGGGAAGAATTCCAAGTGAGAATGCAAAAAATGTATTGACATTCTGCACCCCATTTCTGCATACGCCTCTAAAAATTCACTAACAACATCAGTGTAGTCAGCACTTCTTTTGTTACCCAAAAAATGTTTACATAAAGATATGAAACTCATCCATGCTCTTTTTTCAACTTCGTTTAATTTGATAGGAAAGTCTTCATCTAAAAACATTTTTCGGATTTGTGGTCCAACAAAAATACCTGCAAATCAACACATAAAACAATTGGGTGTAACTACTCTACGTCTCAAAATATCTTATACATACCTTCTTTCATTTTGCCGTCACTTAGTTTTGGAAATACAGATTTTAAGTGTGAAAAAGCCTCGCTGTCCCTGTCTAGTTGTTTCACGAATTGCTTCATATAGCCTAGCTTTAAATGCAACGGCGGCAAAATAATCTTCTCGACTCGGACAAGTGGGATGTTAACAACATTTTTTTCGCCTAGTTGAAATGATTTTCTTGGCGGCCAGTCTTTGCATTTGTAATGGTCTTTTGCACGACTATTCCATTCACAAAGATAACAGGGAAATTTAGTGAAACCTCCTTGCATTCCAAAAATAATTGTCAATACTTTTAAGTCAGAGACAATTTGCCATTGGAATTTCTCATAATTAATTAAACTTAGAATCTTCCCCAATGTTGCATATGTTTCTTTCATATCAGTAGCATATGCTATAGGAACTGATGGCAACTGATTCTCGTTATGTAAAAGGACTGCTTTTAGACCTTACAAATTCCTGAATTATAAATTTTTAATTTACGGATATGATCGATAGAATACTTACTTTTACATGAACCATCTAAGAATAACCACCAATCTTGTGGTCGATGTTCGTGACTGAGACAAACAAATAACTCATCCACATCCGTGCAATATACGAGCTTGTTGTTTATATCATCAACTTAAAAAATTTTTTCGAACGACGACTATGCTATTAATAGTTTTTCTTCCAAATGTAGCTTCGAAGTTGCTTTCCACTACATTCCATTGTTTTAATCGGGAACCCAAAGTTTCGGTTTGTCACCACGATAATCCCAAATCGCGCACAAGGTCACGGTAATCTTCGTTTGTTATTAAATGACTTTCCGACGATAATGTTCCCAATGGTAAAAATGTGTTGTCATTTTCCATTCTATCAAATATATTAATAGGTGTAGATGAAATTTGCAGTTCTGTAGTTTCATCTTCCTTATCTTCAATTTCTCTTAGAACTGGCTTACATACTGTTGAAACATTAGCATATTGTATGCGATCACGGGTTTTGTACCGATGACCAACGACATTTGTTTGGCAGAAGTAGCATATCTCTGGCTTATGGAAAAACTGACGATGCCAAACCATTGGGACCGAGAATGGAAACAGTAGTTTATCGCATTTTATATATTCGGGTTCATACCAAACACTTCTAACGTAAGAGCGATCAAAGTATAGATTGAAAGCTAAAACTATTGCTTTATTTTTGATCAATTCTAATCGATGTTTCTTGTCAACGAATAAGCCGCAAATGTAACAAAATTGATTACGCTTATTACACATTGTGGGAGTAGGAAAAATTTATATCGGTTTTACCATAAAATATAAAACAAAAAACACTCAACTTTTTATAGATAACACAATTTAATATTTAAGGTTAGCTTTTCTTCATGAAAAAATATGTTGTTTTTTTTGAAAGTGGACCACAAATACTAACCAATAAACAACATGCTTGCTAGTATCAAAAAAAAACTAAAAGTATATTTAAAAAAAAATTTAAAAAAATTTTTACTTACAATGATAGAGTACTACACTAAGCAGAGTGGATTTTGTTTCTTTCTTCTTCGCACTTATATCTTGTTTGTATCATACTAACTTTTTTTTTAGTATAGTCTTATGCCTGATATTCATTATGTCATTTTCACTGGCAATTGTTGCCAATTATTGTCAGTTGTATGAAAACGGGGTTTAATGTCTTGTCATTTACAACATCTAAAATGAAATTGCCAGCATGTTGGCAATTTGTTTGTGTTTGACAGCCGGATTTTTGGTTCGTTTATAAGATGTAATGCAAACGTAATGAATAGAAAATTACGAGATGTCAGTTGGGGCAATTGTTTGTTGTCAGTTTATGTGACATAGTGAAAACCAGGCATTATAATAAGTCCTAAAGCTAGAATTGTAATTGACTTAAGTTCCTGAAGTTGGCTTTGGCATACGCCGAACTTGAGTAAGCAAAAAACAAGTAAAGTTTAATTAATTTGTTAATTGAAACATAAATAACAAAACAAAAGCCAATTTTAATTGGATTTTAATGGCGATTCTTTAACAAAAATTAAAAAAAAAAAATTAAAAATTTAAGGAACTCTAATCTCTCTTGTTTACAAAAAGTACTATAACTTTGTCAATTTTTAACCGATTTAAGCAAGTGAAAGTTTGTTTCATTCAGAAGGACACCGACTTTAAGACTATTGTTCCTTTAAAAGAAGATTGAAAAAGTTTAAAAAAACCTGAAAAATTTTGATATTATTCAAAAAATCTCTACATATTTATCTTAATAGGGTAATGAAAGTATATATATTTGGAAAGACCATGTTCGTTTTTTATTAATACCGTTTAAAAATTTGAAATCGATTAAAAAATGACTGAGTTACAAATGTTTAGGTGCGCTAGTCCAAAAAAATACACTTTTCCCGATATCTCGGAAATTTGAGGGTATATTGGAACTTTTAAAACCGGTTATGTACTACACTCAGCTAGACCTACAACCTCCACTACGTCATTTTACAAGTTATTGCAATTTTTTATTTTTTGTATCACCGTGTAATTAAATTAATATATAATAATAAAAAAAATAAATAATTTATTTTAACAATTTATAACTTAACTATTTTTTAATTAATTTATTGTAGCTGATGAAGTATTTGTACATTTTTATATACCCAGTCTTTCATCCAGATTATTTATCGCCTTTGCTTGCTGCTTTTTTGCCAATATTTTCTTGGTGTTACTAGGTTCAGCTGTTGCTTAAACTGATGTTGAAGGAAATCAACTTAAAGTGCTTAACAGATGACTCGCCAGAAAATTTACACGAATACCACGATTGCTTTAAATTGACTATGTGTAATTATGCAACAACTTCTTGCCACTTAAGTGAAGTTCAAATTGCCCGGAAACCACATTCATCAAAGAGAATTTAATCAACTCTTTTGATCGCGAATATTTTGAGGTGAAATTTGAAACTTGTATTCAGACCGACATACGCACATTGAAAACAATAATTTTAAATGTGGATGATTTTGTGGAAGAAATGTGTACAGGATAGCTAAACTTGAGAACCCATGACTTTTTAGTCAAAGAGCAATGGTCATTCTTCAAGGATTTGAAGATACATTTGAAGCTTTCTACTTCAATAACGACCAACTATATTCACAGTAGTTATCTACTACAAGAAAGATGAAAAAGTGGAACACAAAAGTGTGGCAATCATATCCCACGTTTTAAAATATGATACCGTTGCAGTTTATGAGTACCAGAAGATAATACTAAAATATCTAAAATCTAAATTTATAGTAGAGAAGGTATACTACGTTTCGGACGTAGCTCGTCAAGTATAGCCTCCAGTGCTCTCATCAAGATCGCATCTTAGATGCGACTGCTTTATTCCATTGGGCAATGAATTATTGTTAAGAAACTAAAATAGTTTTTAGTAGCAAAGAGGATCATGAGAAAACATTGAAAACACTGAAGAACAGATTCGATTCTGCGATAACAATCGATGGCACCGCTCAAAACCATGCTTTTATACCGCTTGTCGATGGAAGACCCAAGTTTTCTGCCTCCACTCAATGCGAGTTCTTTCTAAAGCCAAAAAAAGAAACCAGCAGCGAAGTCAACAGCTGAACCTAGTAACGCCAAGGAAAGATTGGCAAAAAAGCAGCAAATAAAGGCGATTAATAAGTTGGATGAAAGACTGGGTATTTAAATATGTACAAAACTTAAATACTTCATCAACTACAATAAATTAATTAAAAAATTGTTATGTTATAAATGGACCTAATGTGATTACGATAAAATTTTATTATACCCTCCACACGTCAGTGGCAGAGGGTATATATAGGTTTGTCATTCCGTTTGTAACGCATCGAAAAACTAATTTCCGACTCCATAAAGTATATATATTATTGATCCTTATCACAGCTCGAGTCGATATAGCGATGTCCGTCTGTCCGTCTGTCTGTTTAAATCACGCTCATTCACAAAAAAAGCAATCCTACTCGATAAGGCTACAATAATATCATTTGCCATAATTCCTACCAGGGTGGTATTGAAAATTGGCTAAATCGGGCATCACCGTGATTAGATACGAGCAAAAATATGTAGATACCTCTAAAAAAAACATAAAACCGAGTGTGTTTGTTGTAACAGTTTAGTGGTTGAACATTATAATTGTACAACAACATAAAAAAATGCCACAAAAAAATTATGCATATACATATATTAACAATACCAAGAACACAATAACATAGCTCATGTTAGTAGTATTGCCACATATTTTTTTTAACGTTATCACGTTATAATAAAAAAAAAATCGCCAATATGAAAGAAAAAATGAAAACGAAAAATAAAAACCAAAAATGAAAAATGGAAAATGAAAAATAGAAAATGTAAATGGAAAATGGAGAATGGAAAATGAAAAACAGAAAATAGAAAATGGAAAATGTAAAATGTAAAATGTAAAATGTAAAATGTAAAATGTAAAATGTAAAATGTAAAATGTAAAATGTAAAATGTAAAATGTAAAATGAAAATGTAAAATGTAAAATGTAAAATGTAAAATGTAAAATGTAAAATGTAAAATGTAAAATGTAAAATGTAAAATGTAAAATGTAAAATGTAAAATGTAAAATGTAAAATGTAAAATGTAAAATGTAAAATGTAAAATGTAAAATGTAAAATGTAAAATGTAAAATGTAAAATGTAAAATGTAAAATGTAAAATGTAAAATGTAAAATGTAAAATGTAAAATGTAAAATGTAAAATGTAAAATGTAAAATGTAAAATGTAAAATGTAAAATGTAAAATGTAAAATGTAAAATGTAAAATGTAAAATGTAAAATGTAAAATGTAAAATGTAAAATGTAAAATGTAAAATGTAAAATGTAAAATGTAAAATGTAAAATGTAAAATGTAAAATGTAAAATGTAAAATGTAAAATGTAAAATGTAAAATGTAAAATGTAAAATGTAAAATGTAAAATGTAAAATGTAAAATGTAAAATGTAAAATGTAAATTGTAAATGTAAAATGTAAAATGTAAAATGTAAAATGTAAAATGTAAAATGTAAAATGTAAAATGTAAAATGTAAAATGTAAAATGTAAAATGTAAAATGTAAAATGTAAAATGTAAAATGTAAAATGTAAAATGTAAAATGTAAAATGTAAAATGTAAAATGTAAAATGTAAAATGTAAAATGTAAAATGTAAAATGTAAAATGTAAAATGTAAAATGTAAAATGTAAAATGTAAAATGTAAAATGTAAAATGTAAAATGTAAAATGTAAAATGTAAAATGTAAAATGTAAAATGTAAAATGTAAAATGTAAAATGTAAAATGTAAAATGTAAAATGTAAAATGTAAAATGTAAAATGTAAAATGTAAAATGTAAAATGTAAGATGTAAAATGTAAAATGTAAAATGTAAAATGTAAAATGTAAAATGTAAAATGTAAAATGTAAAATGTAAAATGTAAAATGTAAAATGTAAAATGTAAAATGTAAAATGTAAAATGAAAATGTAAAATGTAAAACGAAAAATGGAAAATGAAAAAAGAAAATTAAAAAATAAAAAATTAAAAATGGAAAATAAAAAATGGAAAATAGAAAATGAAAAATGGAGAATGGAAAATGAAAAATGGAAAATGAAAAACGGAAAATGGAAAATGAAAAATGGAAAATAGAAAATGAAAAATGGAGAATGGAAAATGGAAAATGGAAAATGAAAAATGGAAAATGGAAAATGGAAAATGAAAATTGAAAAATGGAAAATGGAAAATTAAAATGAAAAATGGAAAATGAAAAATGAAAAACGAAAAACGAAAAATGGAAATTGAAAAATGAAAAATGAAAAACGGAAAATGGAAAATGAAAAATGGAAAAGGAAAAATAAAAAATTAAAAATGGAAAATGAAAACTGAAAAATGAAAAAATGAAAAATGAAAAATGAAAATTGAAAATGGAAAATGGGAACTGAAAATTGAAAATTGAAAAATTAAAAATGGAAATTGGAAAATGAAAAATGGAAAATGGAACATGAAAATTGAAAAATGAAAAATTAAAAATGGAAATAGAAAACGCAAAATGGAAAATGGAAAATGAAAATTGAAAAATGGAAAATGAAAATTGAAAAATTAAAAATTGAAAATGAAAAATGGAAAATGAAAATTGAAAAATGGAAAATGCAAAATGGAAAATTGAAAATGAAAATTGAAAAATGGAAAATGGAAAATGAAAATTTGATATCGAAAATTGAAAAATTGAAAATGGAAAATGAAAAATTAAAATTGGAAATTGGAAAATGAAAATTGAAAAATGAATAATGAAAAATGGAAAACACAAAAATTGAAAATTAAATATTAAAAATTAAAAATATAAAATTAAAAATTAAAAATTAAAAATTAAAAATTAAAAAATAAAAATTAAAAATTGAAAATTAAAAATTAAAAATTAAAAATTAAAAATTAAAAATTAAAAATTAAAAATTAAAAATTAAAAATTAAAAAATAAAAATTAAAAATTAAAAATTAAAAATTAAAAATTAAAAATTAAAAATTAAAAATCAAAAATTAAAAATTAAAAATTAAAAATTAAAAATAAAAATCAAAAAATTCGGCACAGCCGAATTTAACACTCTTACTTGTTAAATTCTTTATTTTTTATTTTTATTATTATTATTATAATTTAATTCAATTATTATTACAAATAAATAAAAAAAAATAATTTTTCAACATTTCTATAGAAAAAAGGTGATTTTTTTTCTGAGGTTAACATATTGCGGGTATTACAGTATCGAAGGTATAAAATTTTAGCTAGGTATGTTACATACTGTCCGAAGGGTTAATTTGTCTAGTTTCTCAGTGTATGCTTTATTTTTACGGTTTTGGAAACACTTACTAATTGGAAAAAGTTCAAATTAGTGCATATGCTAAAAATTGAAAAATCGTTGTCTTGAGTTACAAAACATTTTTTTTTCCACTAAGCGACCAAAAAGCTCTTAAAGAAAAAAACCTAAGCCTTCTTTTGAGCCAAAAAAAAAAAAATTTTTTTTCTGAAAAAGTCAAAAAAAAATTTTAATTTTGAAAAAAAAGTCAAAAAATTTTTTTAATTTTTTTTTGGAAAGACTGAAGAAATAGCTATCTAGGCTATTTGGGACAAATTTTGCTAAGAACAATAGGTAAAAAGTTACATGGATGGGAAAAAATACCCGTTTGGTCAAAATGTCAAACTTTGGCCACCTCTAACTCAGAGAGTTCTGGACCAATCTGGTTGAAAAATTGTGTCTAAGCTACTATCTAATAGGACTAACCTTCATCCCGATCGGAGGACATCGGTTTTAAAAGTTGGATCAATTGACATGAAACACCCTATATGTACATATATACTAGAGGTATACCCGCTACGTTGTTGGCGTAATTATTATATTAATTATTTAATAGATAAAAATTCTCGAGCTCGAGTTCCGTTTTAATTATAAAAATTTTTTAAATTTATTTTCCAATATTTCGACATTTTTCGAATGTCATCATCGGGGAACATATTCAATGTTTAGATAAAAAAAACTTTTAACACTATATTGTTGATATATCGTTCTCTATTATTGCACAGTGCACAGTGCGAAATATTGGAAAATAAATTTAAACAAATTTTATAATTAAAACGGAGCTGGAGCTCGAGAATTTTTTATTTATTAACATTTGAAAGGTCGAACAACTTCATTCTTAACCCTTTCACGACCAAACCTAAAATGCTGGAAAATTTTTTTTTTTTTGTGGATTCGTACTTAGCGACCCAACATTTCTACACACAAGGTGTTCAAAAATATTTTTCTTAAATTCCTTCAAGGATAAAAATCCATGTGTATATATATCCCATTGGTCGTTAATTATCAAAATTAGGAACTTCTTTACTCCGGTCAGAGCAAGTCAGTGATTTGTGTATTTATTTTTTATATAATTAACTGTAGCTTTGGTTTTGTATTTGTTGGAAATTTTTAAATATAGATCACAGAGAATCGATTACTACTTTTTTAGTTTGTACTAAAAATGGAAAGCAAAATCGTTCCTTTTGTAAAAAAAACTTTTCGTTTCACAAAAAACCGTAATTGCTTCGAAGATTACCATAACTGATTTTATATTTCTGAGATATTTAGAATTTACCTTTTTCTAAGTCTTTTTATTAATAGTTTAATTAATTGTTGATTAATTATTATGGATATTTTAATTTAATAAAAATATATAACTATAAAACATATTTTTTACCCGTACTGAATTTTGCTGAATAATAAGCCGATTCCAAATATTTTGGTGTTTCTGAAAACCGTAAATACTGGTCCATGTTACATCAAAATTTTAATGTTTTCGGGTTAATAACGTCCGAATTAATGACATCCAAATATCATTAAAAAAACACAATTTTCAGACTTTGGGGTCACCGTCTTAGGTCCTGAGAATACATGTGCCATTTTTTTAGGTATGGTCTGAGAGCTAAAACTATCCTCTGTCGACTCAAGTCAGCTTTAAAAAATCGGTTGGAAAATGTGGAAAATTTAAGAGAAAATAAAAATGGGACATATTGTCCCATTGGTCGTGAAATGGTTAAAATTAATTGTTTAAGCCATAATAATATTTAAAAACAATAAGAAATATAGTGTGAGTGACAATACGATGGAGATTTTTAACAAAATATGTTTTTGACGACTCGGACGGTCAATATCAAAAAATTTTATCATAAAATTAAAAACTCTTTTATTAATTTACATTTGTATGTTTTATTTATTTAACAAAGAAGAAATATTAACATAACTTCAGAAAAAATTAACCGAACTTAAAAGTATTGACATAACAATGGAAACCTTTACTATACAATGGCACTGTGGAATAAAATGATGGTCATGGTCTTGGGGGGTGGATGATTCCTATACCGAACGATTGTATTAATTTATTTTAGTAAAACTTCCGAAGCGTTTGGCTTTTTTACGACCATTTAAATATTTAATTTTTTCCTTAACTCTATTCGCCAACAGTAGTTTAATTCCAGTTCATGCGTTCTTTAACACGAATAGTGTTAGCCAGACGATTTTATGGATTTATTCATAGAATATTTCTCATAAATATTTTTTGCTTACGGCCATCACGTAAATCATTTATTATTCTGGTTTTTAACTCTTCATACTTCAGAATCTATAAATATTTAAATAACGTTTAAGATTTTTACATTTTCTTTCACTCGTTCTTCTATTTTTATTATTGTAACCAACTCTGGTAGAGAAGTATAAAAGTATCCACTCTTTTGGCATCACTAAAAAAATATTTCTTTTTCATTTATTTATTTTTTTTTAATTGTATTTTTTGTAACAAATGTGTTATCTTCAAATACGGAATACATCAAATTGTGATTTCGCAAAAAAAATACATTATTTTAGGTCTAAATTTCCTAAAAGTTTCCAACTTATTGCCACCTACTCTATTTAAACTAATTTTTTATCCATAACAGGTTTGAAAATTATTCAAATTATTAAGATCAAAAATAATATTATTTGTAATATCGATGGCTTAATTTGGAAAGGCAGTAACTCAAGCAATAGGACAAACGCTATTAAAATTGGTGTAAATGTGTGCATGTTCAGACCTAGTCCCCATTCAAAACCCCTATGATATCGACTTAACTTGCCATAAGATTCAAATAATCAAATAGATCTCAGTCGAATTGGGTTTGTGTGTGTTTACTACATCAATTAATCCGCTGACCAAAAATAAATCGTATAGGAAAATTCACTTAAACATATCAAAAACAAAAATAGTGCACAGATTTTTCTCAAAATCGGTTGTTCCAAAAAATAAGTGACTTTACCAAATATGGTCAGGATCGGTCCAATTTTCGACGTAGATTTGATTTATGCTTTTTTTCAAAACCCAATTAGTTCGACCTAAGATCAATTCTCTAAACGTTTTTAAATAAATTACACGACAATTTGTTTTTTTAGCTTTTATTTAATGACTAGTGGATTGTGTGGCGCCTAGGCGCCCGTTTATTTTGACTTTAACAAAATTTTTTTTCCATTTAATTAAAAAAAAATTAATTTTAATGTTTTTAAAATTTCTTAAAAAAAAAAAAATCGAAAAACAGTTGTAAAAAATACAAACCAAAAACTTCGATTTTCAAATGAAGTTTTGTAAAAGGTCCAGTGGCCAATCTTTGCCTTATACTTTCTGCTTCTATACATAAAGAGTTTTCAATATTATATGATTTTAAAAAAATATTTTATTTTGATAGAAACTCGGAAATTTTAGTCTTATTAAGACAAACTATTAATATGTATCTTTTTAATAATTTAATTTATGTTTTATAACTTTTTAAAATGCATCAAAATAAATAAACTTATTCAAATCAAAATAAAAAAAATACTACGGTTATAACGAACTTAGTCTATAACGAACTAATTTGGCCGGTCCCACCGAGTACGTTATAACCGAACTCCATTTTATTGTAGAAAAAATAGAATAGCATAGGAAAAAAAAAAGTTTTAGAGCAAGGTTCCTAAAAGTTTCTTAAGGGTAAGGTTTAAAAAGTTAATAAAAGTCGTATTTTGCATAATTCTTTTTTGAAGATATAAATACACGTTATAGCATAACATTTGAAGGATCTTTGTCCGTGACAGACAATATCCGGAGGCGTTGTTGTTTTGTGGTGAACATCATAACTCGTTACCGGACCATGTGAAAGAAAAAATCTAAATGCGTTTAAAAGGTGACATGTTTCCTGAAATAGTGACGAAGGGTTTTTCAATTTTTTTTTTTGCAGCATTTTAAAGTGAAAAACGATTTTTGCTATACAATTTCGGGAATTTGTTGTTCAAAAATGGGGAAGAAAATGGAATTAAAAAAACCTTCGTGGTTACCTAATGATTTATGTGTAGATATAGTGTCTAAAATTTCAAAAGAATTGGTCAAGAAGATTTTTAGTTATGATGTTCACGGACTTCGAACATTTATTTGCGAGAAAATCGGTTTAAAGTTTTTTAAAAACGGATTTATATACTATATACCTTATGAGGCCGGTCGCTGGAAACGCTGTATCTTCTTAAGTTTTGCTCTGATTTACTTAAAATTTTGAAACAACACTATCGACATGTTGTGCATTCAGGAAGAGAAATGCAAAAAAAAGGTTTTAAAACCTACCACCCCTTAAGGAATTGCAAACACCAATACACCTATACAAAAAAGAAAAAAAAATTTCATATTTCATCATGTAAACTGAAAAAAGAGAACTATACTTTTTGCAGAGTTATCTATAAATCCAAAAAAGAAAAAATAAAAAACAAGCGCGTATTAGTTTTACTTAAAAAAAAAATCGCCTTTAATTCTTCCATGATAATTCCAATAAATTGTTCAAATTAAAATCTTAAATATACCTATTTACGTAATTTATGTTTGTCTAAATTTTTTTAAAAGCAAATTATGCAAAAATTAATATTATTAGTGAAAAAAATTATTTTCCCACCTCTCTTCTAAAATTACAATGTAATTTAATTATGCAAAGTTACAATAATTTAAATTTTAAACTTAATATTGCACTATTTTTTCAAGGGCTTTTCAATACAGAGCTATAAAAGAAATCATACGTTGGATAACAACAAAATCCACATTGAAGATCTCTTTTTTCTCAAATATTTATCAAAAAAAGCATACTCTTTGGTAAGTGCTGGCCATCAGAGAACCTGATCGAAAGCACTCTTAACAATACAAAACAATTTTGAGATGAAAAACAAAACAGACAAACGGATAAGTTTAGTTTGATAAAATTTCATTCATTACTTTTTTGCAGAATTTTTTCATTGACCAATAATGGGAATTTAAAGAAGAATTTGAATAAATATTAGTTTTTTTGATGAATTTTTTGCGCTCAACTTATTCCATATGTAACACGAAATCTGCGTATGTAGTGCTATTGTCGTTAGCAGTGTTGCCAATTTTGACAACTTATTGTAATTTCGACGATTTTTCAATTTGTTAAAATGATTTGTTAAATTTGTTAAAATGGTGATTGAAGATTTAAAATTAAAATTAATAAAAATTACGATTTCAAGGGTAAACAATTAATGGGTTGTTTATCGAAAATTGATAGTTTTTGTTCAGTGTAAATGGAAATTACAAAATATGTATAGATTTAATTCTGGGTCAAGTCGTTCCAAAACGGAAATACCATGAATAGCATCTCTATTTAAGATATAAGTTTTAATTACGGCGATACTTTAAACCTATATTATATGTTTCAGCTATAGATACATGTCAACAAAATTATTTAGTTGATGGCTGTGTTAAATTTTTTTCATTGAAATTTCACCACTAATACATTTTTATATATAGAAATAACCAATGCTGTAATAATATTCGTAATATGAATGATATAAATAAATTTTGTTGTTTCCTTTTGTAATATTTTGTAGAGTTTTATTTTTATTTTCTTGACAATTTCTTGTTTTAAAAATGACGATTTTGGCGATTTAGTTTCCAAAATTGTCGATTTTCAGAAGATTTTATTAGCAGCACTGGTCGGTAACAAAGAAGAGAGAAAATAGTGTGTGGGTTTGTATAAAATGAGAAAGATTAAATTTTGTTTGTGTTTTTCGCATAGCTTTGCAGGGAGTGCTATGTGTATTATTTCAGCGTTACAGAATCAGTCAGTCAGTCAGTGAGTCAGGGATCAGCGTTAATATATTTAAGATTATTTATTTTAAAACTTATTTTATTTATTTAATATTTTTTATACACGTTTTATATATTTATTATTTTATTATAATATCATGTCCTTGATTTAAGAATAAGTCATAAGTCACAAACTTTTAAAACGTTCGCCTTGGCTTCCGAAATCAGACTCTGGTGTCATTAAATTTACAAGTCTTCTACTGATCATGTTTGTGCATGCCTTTCTATTTACTCTTACAAGAAAACAACAATATAAAACTGGGCATGCATAATCATGATTTACCCTTGGCAACAAGAAGAAAATAAAAGATCACTGCTTTTACCCAGTAACCAAACTTCAAATGAAAACAGGTTTCTGTAGAACAAATTTGGGGATGGAGAATCGTTCCACTTCTCTTACATACACATTGTGTATGTAAGAAATTAGACATGATTGTGCATGGTTGATCACAATTAATGTTCTCACTTAGTAACAAAATAATAGTTCAAAAACAGGTTTTTCATATAACAAAACTGGGCATGCAGAATGATTTCACTTCTCTTACATACATACATATTGTGTATGTAAGAAAGTGAACATGACTGTGCATGGTTAAACATGATTATTGTTTTACGCTTAGTTACAATACGAAACAAAATAATATTTGTATTGCTACAAAAAATATATGTAAACTAAACAAAAACAAAACAATGATCTTAATAAACACTAAGTAATAATAATAATAATAAGGGTATTGCAATAGTATTGTATACGTTTGGATATGAATGGGTTTATACATATAACTCCCCCATCGTAAGAGGAAATTTACTTAAATATATGAATAAATTATAGACATTTTGTTATTCAATAATTATTCGTTAATTTCATTTGTATACATTTTTGTGTTTACATATTTCAATATTTTATTACATAATAGTACAATTTATAAAATTTTTATTAAAAGTTACAAATTATTATTTTGAAAATAGAATTATTCCTTTTTATAATTATATTATAAAAAAATTTATTTTTAATACATATTAGTGCTTTTTTTTATAATATATCTAGCATACATATATGTATGTATAACAATAAGGCAAATTAAGTTAAGTTTGTTTCTTGGAAGGAAACACAAAAAGTATGTCGCCATTCAATTCAATAAAAAATTTTTTTTCTTTTAATGTGTTTATTTTTTCAGAATTTTAAATTTACAAATAGTTATCTTAAATCCTTTCTTTATAAGTATAGAAAAACTTGGTATATAATAATATGTATATTAACAATATTTATATATATCTTTTTTTTATATATAAAAAATATAGTTATGTGTTCGTGTCTTTATTGTTTTTCTTGTGACAATTCGATACAAACTCAACTTAAGCTAAGCAAGAAAGAAAGAAAGAACTTATAGCTAGATCTCTTAAACATAAGTAAATAATAAGAAAGATATGAAGAGTAAGTATGAAATATGAACAGATTAGCAGAGGTGCAATAATAGTAGTAACGAAATGAAGGTGTAGTTATAAAGTCAATGAGTGTTAACAATATCTATAGAGTAGGGTAGAATCATAATGTAATTCCTCCACCCTTAAGTTATTTGCGTCCACGAAAATTTGTGATTTACATTTAGTATTTTAAGTATTTATACATATATGTTAATTATACCCTATACCACTATGTGGTTTGGGTATAATGACTTTGTGCTGCTGTTTGTAACAACCAAAAATATTTGACCTAGACCCATCTTTAATTATACCGATCGAATCAGAATCACTTTCTGAGTTGATTTAACAATGTCCGTCCGTCCGTCCGTCCGTCCGTCTGTGTGTCCATGTAAACCTTGTAATCAAACTGCAGGTCGCAAATATGAATATATTTTGATGAAATTTGGTACATAAGCTTTTATCGGCCATGGGATAAACGCTATTGAAATTGGTGAGAATCGGTCCATGTTCAGACCTAGCCCCCATACAAATTACCCCTATGATATCGACATAAATTCCCATAAGATCCAAATTGTCATATAGATCTTACTAAAATTGGGTTTGTATGCGTTCATTACATCCATTAATGAGTGGTCCAAAAATGATCCCTTTGGCCCAATATAGAGCTGCTTCCCGATCTTCACTTAAATCTATTAAAAAACAAAAATATTGCACTGATTCTGCTCAAATTTTGTTTGTATATATTTTTGCAAAGTACAAGAGACTTTACCAAACATGATCAGGATCGGTCCATTTTTGGACCTAGTCCCCATATAGATATATCATCCGATATGAACTTTTTCATATCTGCAGCCAAAAAAATTAATAAAAATCCCACTCAAATTTGGTTTTTGCTTAATTTCTATGTCCAGTTAGTTGGGCCTAAGAGATAGGGTTTGTAACCGCATGGTATAGGGTATCGTATAGTCGGTCTAGACCGACTATAATTTTCTCACTTGTTTTATATTTATTTAGGTATTATTTTTTTTTTCTTATAATTTATTTCTTTTGCTTAGCGTAAATAAACAATAAAATTTTTAGTAAGTTGGAGTTATAAAAGGTCAATTCGAGTTTTCATTGCTGCACTTGTATTTTCTTTTCCATTGACTTTTGTAATATTTAATTCTTCGGTTATTTGACGTATCGACAACATAATTCCCTTCATGATCATAGCTATCAAGTCTCTTATACTTAGACATAGTCTTTTCAATTTTTCTGTTAACAACAACGTTTTCTAACTGCTTCGGATTGCGGTTTCTCGCCTGATTTAATTTATTTATTAATTGACTTTTACGCTCCTCATATTCTTTGCTTAAATTATCTATGTCTTCCTTACTGAAGTTTTTAACTAGAAAATCAATTGGTCTCTTATTCGTACTGGAATGAATAGTTCTGTTGTATGTAGTAAAAATTTCGAAATTTTTTCGTCCATGTCTAAATCTTTACAATTCTTCTTATCAGCTTCGAATATTCTGAGATGCTCATTAAGAGTTCCATGTAGCCGTTCAATGTCAGAGTTACCTGTTTTAAGATAAGGTGTCGTTATGTGTGAAACGATACTGTGTACTTTTAAAAATAATTTAACCGCGCTGTGTAAGATGCATCTTTCGTTGTCAAAAACGAGTTTATTCATTTTACCCAAAAATAGAATTCTCTCCTTCAAAGCTGCCAAAATTGCAATCCAATTTCTATCATTCAATTTATGAAATGCTGCGTATTTAGAAAATTTGTCTATTGTTGTTAGATACATCTTGTTTCTGCAAGGAAACCAAATGTCTATGTGGACTATATCGTTGAAATGAGAGGGCCTTTCGGAAATTTGATAAGGAATTTTTAAAGGATTTCTATCATGTTTAGCTATACTACATACTGAGCAATTATTGATTGCGACTATTATCAATTTATAAAGTTTAGGGTAAAAATATGTGTTTTTCAATTCTAAAAATACTTCCTGTATTCCTCTGTGATTGTTTCGCAAATGCTCGTTTTCTATAATTGTCAACATATCGTTTTTATCAGTGATTTCAATTAACTTAATATTAGACCGGTATAAAGTAAGACACTTATTTAGGAAGTTATCAACATATATGTTTTGAAATCTCAAAAATATTTCATCTTCTTCGCAGAAAACACACATAGTACCTTTGTTTATTAGTAAATTTTGCATAATATTTTTTAAGTCGGATTTAGCAGTAATTTTTATATGATTTTGGCACTTTTTGTTAATAATTTTTATCGTGGATGTTTCTTTTTCTCCATAACTTAGGTAAATTTGATTTTTGTAATAATTTATAGGTTTTTCGGTAATAAAAATGTAATTTAAATTGTCTTCAAATGCACTGTGCACCGTTGCAGCTGTCGACATAAGGTCCATTTGATCGTTTTCTTCTTTGTTATATTCATTTTTTTCTGATATCTGATTGTTAAACACATCTGCACAATCGGCATTTCTATTATCATCTTTTATAGGAAATCTACTCAAAACATCAGCTACCGTATAATCCTTTCCTTTAATGTAAGAAATATCGAAATCGTATTCATTTAAAAGTATTTTCCACCTCTGTAGTTTCATATTTGGCTCCTTGATGTTGTGTAACCAAACAAGAGGCTTATGGTCAGTTAGGATTTGAAATTTACGACCGTATAAATATGTACGAAAATGTTTAACAGACCACACAACGGCAAGTGTTTCTTTCTCAATTGTCGAATAACGAATTTCATGGTCGGACAATGTGCGAGATGCGTAACAAATTGGGTGACCATTTTAGCTTAATACTGACCCGATAGCGAATTGAGATGCATCAGTTGTAAGAGTAAATTTTTTACTAAAGTCTGGCGGTTGCAGAACTGGTTCACTAGTAATTAGTTTTTTTAATGTGTGAAATGAACTCAAAAAATCTTCAGTTTTAAAATCAAGTACCGCGTTTTGCTTTAAAAATCGAACCATCGGGTATGCTACTTTGGCATAATTCCGCATAAATTTTCGATAATAGCCGGTGATACCCAGAAACTGTTTAATACCTTTTATACTGGTCGGTGCTTGCATTCTATTTATTGTTTCGATCGTTGATGGATCAGGCATGATTCCATCACCTGTCACAACGTGACCTAAAAATTTTGTGGTTAACGCAGCAAAATGACACTTACCAAACTGTATTTTTAAATTCGAGGCACGTAAAGTGTTGAAAATTTTACGAATAGATTCAATATGCTCTTCTAAGTTAGTGGAAAATATGAGTATATCGTCTAAGTAGACAACACAAATTTTGTTGATATATTCTCTCAGTACATGATTTATTAACCTTTGGAGTGTGGCGGGTGCTATCTTTAGGCCAAATGTCATTCGATTGAACTCGTAATGGCCACTTGCGGTCGAAAATGCTGTTTTAGCTCTGTCATCAGGATGCACCTCAATCTGGTGGAATCCCTTAGCGAGGTCTATCGTGCTAAAGTAACAACATTTGCCCAACTTGTCAAATATGTCCTCCATATTTGGAAGTGGGAACTTATCGTCCACTGTCTATTCGTTCAGTTTACGATAGTCGATCACAATTCTCCATTTTTGTTGACCGCTATTGTCACTCTTTTTGGGTACAACCCACAATGGAGAATTGTAAGGACTACTACTTGGGGAAATAATATAATAAGCATTTCCTGTATCTGCCTGTTTACTTCCTAGACATGTATTACAGGATACCTACATATATAATTTACTATAAATTGGAGCATCAGTTTTAGTAACAATTCGATGCTGCACCTCACCCGTATGTGGTAAACTATCTCCATCTTTATAGAAAAGTTCCTGGTATTCATGTAAAAGATTTTGCAAAATTTTTTCGTCCTTTGAATTTAAGTGTTTTGGAAAAAGACTATTAAATTTTTCATTTATTATTTCCTCTTCATTGATAAGTATTTGCAGATATTTACCTTCAACGTAGTTAGCCACCGTTATTTCTTCCTCTTCGTTAAAATAAATTGGTAATTTTACATCGTCTGTTATGAGCAATCTGTTTTTATAATCAATTTTACTATTCAATTTCATTAATATGTTGTTGCCAATAATACCATCAAAATATTCATGAAAATTAAATTCAAGAAAATTAACAAAATAATTTGGTTTTTTAAATTCTTTAAACAGCGGAATGCTAAATTGAATGTTAGTCGAAATTTTCCGACTTATAGCTTTTAATGTAATAGGTGATGACCTTATCCTCCATTTTGGATTGCAAATATTGGGATTTATTATACTAAACTCTGCTCCTGTGTCTATAATAAATTTAAGTTTTTTTATATATGTATTTATTGTTATATAGGGTAATGTTCTTGGCCGTTTAATTGAAAATTTTGCTCATTCTCATTTACTCCTATTTCCATTTGTTCTGGTAATGGTTCATGAAATCGGTTATTATTATTTGGTTGACAATTATTATGGTTGTTAACCCTATATGAATTACTTACTGTTCTATTACTTTGATTTCTGTTAACTCTTGTCTGAATAGACGGATATGTTGCCGTAGGGTTAATATTATGTTGTTCGTTATTGTAAGTTCTGTCGTAATGTCGCTGTCTCTGTTCTGGGTTATTTCTGTTATTTTGATTTCTGTTAAAATTGAACTGTTGATTTCTAAATGTTAAATACCCATTTGATTTAATAATATCAAATGCTTCTTTTAAAGATTTTGGGTTTCTACTTATTATTATACTTTTTACCGGTTCGGGCAAACCATATTTAAATGAATTTAATGCAATTCTGGCATTGCTGTCACAAGTGATTTCTGGAAATGCTTCTCCGTTAAAATAAAGCGCATTGTTAAGGCGACATAAAAGAGTTGTTAGAGAATTATAAAATGTTTCAATTGTGCAATCGCACCTACAAACTCTAATTTTGTCGATAACTCATCAACCGAACTTGATTCGCCATGATTGTCAATGAAAACTTGCTTAATTTCCGGCCATGTCTCAGGATTGCCACTGACCAGAATTGACCTTCTCGCACCACCAACAATCTTATCTTTAATGTTTCCCATTATTAATATTTTGTAATCGGTTGAAAACGACTCCAAAATTGGGATCATTGAGTCAATACGTTGTATGAAATTAATAAGTGCATCACTATCTCCATCATATGAGAGTATGCTATTAATGTTTGTACAAATTAACTTAAATCTACTATTAATATCTAATGTGTCCATGGTTTTGTTGTTGTTGTTGTATTTACTCCTTTTCTAGCTTTGCCTTTATCTTATTACTGCAGTAAAGGTGATGAAATCTTCTGATTGTAGCGTCTTGCTTGTTGTTGTAATTATGTTTTTGATTGTGGCGTCTTGCTTGTTGTTGTAATTGTTTGACTTTGTAATGATTCTATTTTGACTTTGCTTTGAAGGTCAAATAACTGGACACTTTATTTGTGTTTTGAAGAAAATCTTATGTGTACAGCTTCACTTCAGTTAACTTAAAATTGTTTTTAGCTTCGGTTTTTTTTTCTTTTTATTTATGCAAAAATGTTCTTACTAAGCTATTTTCTTCTTCACTTTTGTTAAATTTAAAATTGTTTTTAGCTTAGGTTTTTGTAGCAAAAATATTCTTTCCGAACTACTTTTATCACTTTGTCAAACACTTTTTTGTGTTCTTTTTGTTGATTTTATTATTAATTAATAATAATGCAGTGCGTTTTTATTTCGCTGCCGACTGCGCCAGTTATGTGTTCGTGTCTTTATTGTTTTTCTTGTGACAATTCGATACAAACTCAACTTAAGCTAACCCCCCAATCTCACATCACACTGAAATTGTAAAATCGTTGTGTACGTATTATCAACGAAAAATTGTTCGAATAAGTCGAATCCATCGCCATTAAATTTTATGCTCACACATCTGACTGCAATCTCATTTTTAAAATGTTGTCGAAGCGTAAACTTGAAAAAATTTGTACTTCTCTCTCTTATTTTATTTTAAGTAGAGTTACCGAGTTAATATATGGGCACATGTTTGAGGGAAAATGTTTACATTTATTATTATTAGTATTATTTTAATAATAGTTAATAATATTTATGCTCTATAATTAACAAACTTGCGTTTTTGTATGCGCATTTCAAAAAATAAATCATTATAATAGATTTAACAAGTTAAAACTTTAATTACAATTTTACAGAATCCAGTAAATTTGCATTAAATTTATAACGGGGTAACATTAATCATCGTTAGTGTCTGCCACTACTCGCACGAAAAATTTGGTGCCATTAGTGTGACCACTGCGGAAAATGTGTGTGTATTAGTAAAAAAATGTGAGTGTATTGAGTTTTTCGAACTTGCAGTGTGATGTGAGATTGCTGGGTAAGCAAGAAAGAAAGAAAGAACTTATAGCTAGATCTCTTAAACATAAGTAAATAATAAGAAGAAAGGTATGAAGAGTAAGTATGAAATATGAACAGATTAGCAGAGGTGCAATAATAATAGTAACGAAATGAAGGTGTAGTTATAAAGTCAATGAGTGTTAACAATATCTATAGAGTAGGGTAGAATCATAATGTAATTATATGCTTCTTGATAATGAATGCTTCTTACATATATGAATATATTATTATATTTACAAATTTAGAATAATTTTAAAATGACTTTGAATAAGAAAGTATTGATTAATTTATTTATTATTAATTCATGATTTTCACTCATAAAATTAAGTATTTTTTCGTTAAATTATTGAAATTGATTTTCTTCAGTATATTGAAGATATTACTTATTTTTATTTATTTTATTTTATTTTATTTTTTATTAAATGAATATTTTTCATTAAATTAATTTATAGATATACGTATTTTTTTTTTCATTTAATTCATGATTTTTCCTCATGAAATTAAGTACTTTTTTTTGTTAAATTATTGAAATTGATTTTTGTGAAATTGATTTTCTTCATTATACTGAAGATTTTTTTTTTTTAACTAATGAATTTTTTATTTGCCTTAACGACCGTTTTTAAATAAAATGATTATATTTCATTAAATTAATATATACATATACGTATTTTTTTTATTTAATTCATGATTTTCCCTCATGAAACTAGTTTATTTTTTATTTTTTTGCTAATTAATTCATTTGATTGGAAAGGAGTTTCTTTCTTTTAATATGAGGTTTATAATATTTGTGTCCTGTTTGAGTTATTACGTGGTCATCGTCAAATTTATTAACGCTAGCTTTTCGAAATTTTGCATGGTTTTTATCGCCTCTTAAACTTTTTAAATAAACCTGTCCAGTTTGAATCTCGCAGTCTTCACGATTATGATTTAGGTTAAATATTGACTTTTCCTTCGATTTTATTTTTAGTTCCTTAATCTTTACGTAATCCTCAGCTTTTATTAGACCGTTTTGAAAATCAATAGGTTTACACCCTGTTGTAGAGTGTATTGTATTGTTGTAAAACTTGATTACCTTATAAATTTTCTCCTCAACACTGTCACTGCCTCTTTCAGGATCATGTCTGAGTAGACGAATGTGCTCATTCATTGTGTTATGAGGACGTTCTACATCTGCATTTGAATTGTGGTTATTATTTGAAGTAAAATGTATTTCGATTTGGTTTTGACTGAAAAATTCGATCAATGGCAATGCCTTAAAACCTAACTCATTGTCAGTTATGATTTTCTTAATATTCCCTACAATACTTAGATATTGACTAAGGGCTCTTTGAATTCTACCCATGATCTGTTTTGAATTTTTATTGCTTGTGCAAATTTAGAAAATTTATCGATTATTGTTAAAAATAGCGTTTTCTCCAGACTAAAAAAGACATCAATATGTACTATTTGACCAGGTCTGTTATTTTAAACTCTTGTTTTATGGGATTGCGGTCATATTTTTCTATATTGCAAATGTGACAATTGTTAATAAATTGTTGAATTCTTAATTTAAGTTTCGGGTGATATATTTTCCTTCTGAGTTGTTCAAAATTTTCATTAATTCCGATGGTTATTTCTCTGATGTTCGTTTTTAATTAATTCATGAATATCATTTTCATTTAGAATATCGTCAAGGAAATTGTTGCACTTTGCAATTTTTAAGTAGCAAGTTTCCGAAAAATATTTTAAAACGGTTTCACTAAAAATTTCGTATATAGAATCATCTTCGATGTAAATAGCATTAACTCTAATTGGGTGAAAATAATTTTTTATGATATTTATCATGTCAGTTTCACTGAAACTACTTGCAGTTATTATTTTTCTAGTGTTTTTAAAAATGGCTTTATTTACTATTTTTAAAGAAGCAGAATATGATTTTTCTATTATTATCTGGTTTTTATATACATTTAATGGAAAATTGCTTTTAATATTATATTTGGTTGTTGTTGGTGAATCCAATTTATCTCGGGTTCAATACGAGACAATGCATCTGCATTCCCATTTTTTATACCACGTTTATAAAAAATTTTGTAGTCAAACTCTTCCAATTTCAACCTCCATCTTATTAATTTCGAATTTGGTTCCTTAATCGAAAAAAGCCATTGCAATGGCTTATGGTCTTTTTGTATAACAAACTTCTTTCCAAAAAGATATGGGCGAAAATATATTATGGCCCATACCACCGCTAACAATTCTTTCTCCACTGTGCTATAATTAATTTCGTGGTGATTGAGTGTTCTGCTAGCATAGCAGATGGGATGGTTGTCCTGAGACAGTACAGCTCCCAATGCGAAATTACTTGCATCAGTGTATAAAACAAAGTCTTTATTAAAATTGGGATAAACAAGAATTGTAGAAGCAGTTTCAACGTTCTGAAGCTTTCTAAGTAATCGGGATCATTAATATCTATTTTAGCATCCTTTTTGAGGTATTTAGTCATCGGTGTGGCGATTTTCGAATAATCTTTCATAAACTTACGATAGTACCCACTTAGTCCTAAAAATTTGTTTTTTTTTTTGTTTCTGTGTTTTCGGTAATGGATACTTTGTTACGCATTCAACTGTTTTTGGATTGGGTTTTATACCGTCCTGTGTTACCAAATGACCTAAAAATTCCGTCTCCCTTTTCAGAAACTCGCATTTATCTATATGAATTTTTAAATTTGCATCCCTTAATTTATTAAAAACGAGTCGCAGTGAGTTCATGTGTTCCTGGAGGGAAGTCGAATAAGCGATTATGTCGTCTAAGTATACTAAACAAACTTTATTCACTAATTCACCTAGGATATCATTCATGAGCCTTTGGAATGTGGATGGCGTGGTCTTGAGTCCAAAAGGCATTCAAAGAAACAAATAGTGACCACCTTCTACTGAAAATGCTGTCTTGTGAATGTCCTTTTCATCAATTTCAACTTGGTGAAATCCATTCGCCAGATACACCTACCAAGTTTGTCTAAAAGTTCATCAATATTTGGAATAGGAAAACGATTGTATACTGTCTTTTCTTTGAGCTTCCTATAGTCAACAACTAGTCGCCATTTTCTTAGCCCACTAGCATCATCCTTTTTCTACCCAATCCATATAGGAGCAGAATTTGGGGACTTTGAAGGTCTTATTACCCTCCCATCTAACATTTCTTGAATTTGCTTTCTCACTTCATCCTTATGCACATAAGGGTATCTATAGGTCCTTGAAAATACTGGTATATTATCTTTTGTAATAATTCTATGTTTGATTGCGTTTGTAAAAATTAAGTTGGAATTTGTTTTATAAAATAAATTGCTATAGTGGTTCAAAATACATCTCAAATTCATTTTCTCTTCGCCATTTAAAAAACCCTCACTGTTATTTTCTTGAAGTAAATTGTCGTCAACTAAGTGGTAATTATCGGAGGTAACCGGCCATGAATTGTTTTCGTTAAGATATATAACGTTTGGGCATTTAGCAGCTGTTTCTAATTCAATTTTAAAATTATGTGTATTGTAAACTCCTTCATTAACAATTGTTTCGCCATTATAATTGCGATGTTCTATGATATGGACTAAGCCGCGCTCAATATTGGTAATTAAACTAACTTTCTGAGATTTTGGAAATAATATAGGCACAATTTTATTGTTTATTTTTTTTTGGTGATTATCGTAATCTATAACAGCGTTATAGGTACGTAATATGTTGTTTCCTATAATTCCATCGTAATGGTCGTGAAATTTACATTCTATTAATGTCATTTTCTCATTCATATCACCTAATTCAGAAAACGTTGGTATTTGGTAGATTGTGTTAGATAATATCTCACCTTGTAGGGTTTTCAATGTTATTGTTGTTGAATTAATTCTCCATTTAGGATTACATAACCCCGGATTTACAATTGAGTGAGTGGCTCCAGTATCCACTATAAATTTAAGTTTGTTTTTTAATACTAGATATGGTAGTTCGCCGGAGAGGCCGGAAAAAGGAAATTTTGTGCCATGACATTTTCAGTTTGATGACTTGAATTTTGAACGTGACTGGGATTGTTCACATGATTGGTCCGCTGTAGACTTTTTTGGGAATTTAATAGAGAATTTTGAGTGACAGTATTTTTCAAGTAAGATTGTGGCATAATCTGTGCTACTGACATGTTTTCGAAATTAACTACAATATTGTAGTTTTGAAACATACTAATATCCATCGGCTCTGGAATTGATTGTTTAGAACAAAAATTTTGATGAGAATTTGAAGAATTATGGTTATGGACCGTTATTTCGATCATAATTTGGGTTATTACGGCTATTAATGGAATGGTTATTATTGCGTTGATATCCATTGTTATTTTGGGATCTATTAGGATTATATTGATTACTTCCATAAAACGAATTACTGTTATAACTAGTTCCCCTTCCGTTTGAATTAAATCGTGGATTACTGTTTCTATTGTCTCGAAGTTGTTGATAATTGCGGTTATTATTGTTTGTACTAGGTCGATTCATATTTCTATTTTCAAAGTTACTCTTCTTATCGTTACTTCCGTATTCAGCGTATCCCGATGCAAAAAGGATATTCATTGCTTCTTCAAGAGTATCTGGATTCCTACATGCCAGTATGCTCTTCATTGGTTCAGGTATTTTTTCTTTAAAAATATTGAGAGAAGTTCTCATATTGTTCCTAGCGATTTGCTCACTATTTACATTTATCTCTAAATCTGATACTGTCTTGTTATTTAAACTTCGGAGTTTGTCTTTAACATTATTGTAAAAATCAATCACATTTGTTCTAAAAACTACAGATCGAAGTTTGTCGTAAAGCTGTTCTACACTTTGGCTTTCTCCAAAATAATTTATCAAAACTGTCTTAATTTCTGACCACGTATGCGCCTGAAAATTTATTTCGATAGCTTCCTTGGCCTTACCCTTAAATCTACTTTTGATCAAATCAATAAATAATTGTTGGGAAAGTTCGTCGTATTGTATAAAAAGGGGATAAATTCTATCCACAAGTGAAATAAATGTATATAGGTCTGTTTTTTCACCTGAAAATTCCGGCAACCATTCCAAAAAGCTAAAAGGATTTAGAGTAGACGGTAAATAAGGAATACTTTCCTGTTCCATTTTCACTAAACAGACTATATTATTTTCACTAAATAAAGGGTCCGCCAAATAACTTTTTGAAAACTTTTTTTTGAAAATGCTATAAAAAAAACTACTGAATAGTATATCAAATTTCTTTTTTTATTTGAAAGCACAATCCTTCCGGTTAATAATGGAAAATAATTTTATTCAAATGGCTGCCTCGGCTGGCCATGCAGTAGCCTACACGATCGGTCCAATTTTTAAGCACATTATCGATTGTGTGCAGCTGTATTTCACCAATGGCTTCACGAATATTGTCCTTTAAAGCGTCAATTGTCTCTGGCTTGTTGGCGTAACACTTATCTTTGAGGGCACCCCACAAATAATAGTCCAACGGTGTCAAATCGCAGCTCCAAGGTGGCCAAACGACATCAGCTCTGCGGCTGATAATGCGATCTTCAAAAACAGGGCGCAAAACATCGAGTGTAGCTTCGGCTGTGTGGCACGTAGCGGCGCCCTGTTGAAACCAAATGTTACCAATATCCTCCTCTTCAATTTTTGTTAACAAAAATTCGTTCAACATGGCCCGATAACGATCGCCATTGACTGTAACGGTCACTCCTTGCTCATTTTCGAAAAAAATGGCCCAATTATGCCTCTGGACCAAAATCCGCAGCAAACAGTGACTCGTTTTGGGTGCATCGGCTTTTCAATGTATGCGTGCGGGTTTTCTGTGCCCCAAATGCGACAATTTTGCTTGTTTACATACCCGCCAAGATCAAAATGAGCTTCATCTGAAAAGATGATTTTTTTTGGCAAAATCGGCATCTTCTATAAGTCGATCGCAGGCCCACTTAGCGAGGCGAAAACGCATTGGATGGTCAGTTGGCTTCAACTCCTGAAGCAATTGGACTTTGTATGGCGTCATACCAAGGTCCTTATGCAAAATTCGTCTCAACGATGCCTCCGAAATTTCAATTCTTGAGAACGACGGTGAATTGATGTTGATGGCGCTTCACGCACACTTTATGTCACAGCAGCAATATTCTCGGGTGTACGCACTGCTTTTGGCTTTTCACGCTTTGGTTTATCGATGGGCATGCCAGTTCTTTCACTTTTTTCACAAGATAACGAACATATGGAGCTGACGGTGCTTCTCTTCTTCCAAAATCCGTACGCAATTTTCGCACACATTCTGCAACATTACCATGATTTTCAAAGTAATGTCGCAATATTTCCCAGCGTTGTTCAAGCGTATACACAACCATATTCGTTCAGCGGAAGGATAAAACTAATTATATGTCAAATCAGAGATGAGCTAAGTGTTACCATTCACGAAATAAGCACTAGTTGAAAAAAACGTTAGATGGCGGACCCTTTAAAATTAAGATTCTCGATGACCGAAATCTTAACGTAGGGGAAAAATGTATGCAGATATGAAAAATATTTTCAACCAATATACGGGTAATAATTGCTAAATTGTTATATAAAAAAAATTATTACATATATATGTACATACTTAAATACTTATAGTTTAATGCAGCTTTCTCCTTCTATGATGCTGTTGTGTCTTCACTGATAGATTTTGTTCGATGATCATAAACAATTTTTTTTTATTACTTAGGTGTCGAAAGTTTCTTTTCACTTGCTATATTTTCAGTTTAGTATTAAAGTTTTTCAAAATTTATATGCGTTTTTCTCTATAACAAATTTTCGTTCCCTTTTTCTTAAATTTTTTTTGGGAATGTCTTTTTTTTATTTGGGAATGTTTTCTTTCCTTTTATTTCAATCTATATAGTTTTTCGTTGGTTTGTTTCCAATATAGGGATTTTTCATTAATTAGAAGCACTTTTTTTAAATTTTAATATTGTCATTAGAGTTTTAGTTTTAATTATTAATAATATTTTTTTTTTTGTATAATAATTTAAGTGTCTTTTTATAATTGTTCAAATTTTTATGTTTAATTTTAAACTTGAAACGTAAAATTAATTTTTTTTCACTTTCTTTTTTGAATTGGGTTTTAAAAACTGTTTTTATTTTTTTTAAAGTTTAATTTTCAACATAATAAATAATGTTCATAAAGGTATACCCTTTTAGACATTGAAATGTCAAGTATCCTTATTAAATACAAACTCACAAGGATACCCGGGTATCCTACCGACTGCGCCAATTTTGTCGTAGGTTTTTATTTTTAAATAAATTACACGACAATTTGTTTTTTTTTTAACTTTTATTTAATGATTATTTTATTTTAAAACTTATTTTATTTATTTAATATTTTTTATACACGTTTTATAAATTTAATATTTTTTTATAATATCATGTCCTTGATTTAAGAATAAGTCATAAGTCACAAACTTTTAAAACGTTCGCCTTGGCTTCCGAAATCAGACTCTGGTGTCATTTAATTTACAAGTCTTCTATTGATCACGATTGTGCATGCCTTTCTATTTACTCTTACAAGAAAACAACAATATAAAACTGGGCATGCATAATCATGATATACCCTTGGCAACAAATAGAAAATAAAAGATCACTGCTTTTACCCAGTAACGAAACTTTATATGAAAACAGGTTTCAGTAGAACAAATTTGGGGATGTAGAATCATTCCACTTTTCTTAGGTTTTTCATATAACAAAACTGGGCATGCAGAATGATTTCACTTCTCTTACATACATACATATTGTGTATGTAAGAAAGTGAATATGACTGTGCATGGTTAAACATGATTATTGTTTTACGCTTAGTTACAATACGAAACAAAATAATATTTGTATTGCTACAAAAAATATATGTAAACTAAACAAAAACAAAACAATGATCTTAATAAACACTAAGTAATAATAATAATAATAAGGGTATTCCAATAGTGTTGTATACGTTTGGATATGAATGGATTCATACATATAACTCTAGACCGACTATAAATTTCTTACTTGTTTTCTTAATTAAATGTACTTTCCAATGAAAATTTACCAGTTTTCCCATTTTTTGGTCGTTTTTATCCCCTAAAGGCTCACATTAAAACAAATTTTATTCTTCTTGTTTGTGCCTCTGGTGAAATCTACATATCAAATTTCATATTCCTAAATTACTTTGTAAAGAAGATACAAAAAGGTACACTCTTACATTTACGGGCCGTTTTTACCGCCCTTTAACATCGGAATTTCCAAAAGATTTCGTCTCATTTGATGTTTCTATCTCTCGTGGAATCCACAAACTATATTTTATATTCGTTTACTTAGAAGATACTAAATGTACACTTTTCCCTCTTTGGCCGTTTTTCCACCCCTAGACGTTAGAATAACTGAAAAATTCATCCTTGATTGATGTTAAACAGTTTTCTCCCGATTTTGACCAAACGTATCCTATTTGAAAGGTATTTCTTTTTAGCTGACTTACAGATTTTTAAATTTTTAAATTCTTTTGGAGTTATACTCATTTAAAGTTGCTACTAACACGTACATAAAATTATACAATGATATGTGTGTGTTTTTTTTTAAATTTGTTAATATGTTTGCAAAAATACTTAAATTAAATTTGTTTTCTTCATTCACAATAATAAAGAGTGTTGAATTGTGAATTGTATAAAATTGGTTAGCATACCTTTAGGGTCAATAATTTATTAAATGAAGAAATAAAATTTCATAGAATTTCCACTCGAATTTCGTGGCCTGGAATCCGATAGTCTAGATTAATATGTTAAGAAGATGTAAGGTACAATTTGTACCTTTTTTGGACCGAATTTCCAAAAGTTTTCCTCTCATCGGGTGTTTCTATCTCTAGTGGAATCTACAAAGTATATGTTATATTCGTTTATTTAGAAGATACCAAATGTACAATTTTTCCCCATTTTCGCAAATTTTCCTCCCCTAGACGTTAGAATTACCAATTATTTCATCCCTGACTGATGCCCACGTATTCGGTGGAGTCCGTATGACAAAATTCATGTATACAGATTAATATTTTACGAAGATGCAGAGAGGTATTATTTCCACTTTTTGGCCTTTTGTTTGTTTCTTGGACGGAGTCTGGACACCAACTTTCATATTCCTTGACTCATTTGTTACCATTTTCCCGCTTTTTGTACGCTTTTACCCCTTAATATAAGAATTTTTAAATATCCCTTCTTAGTGGATCTTTGCGCCGAGATTGTAACTTACAGTCCAAATTCCAAGTTTCTGGGCCGAAGGGTCTGGGCTGGGCGATGGTGATCAATCACTCAACTCTTTTATATGTAGATAAAAAAATATTTAATTTTTAAATTAATATAAACAATTGTACGTATAAGTATATATAATTAGATAAGAAATATAAAAATCATGAAATAACCAAGATTGATCACCTATATTATATCATCATTTTTGAACAAAAAAACAGGGAGGAATAATACCCTGAAAAATTTAACATAAAATTTATATCAATTAACTATTTTTTTCAAGGGAGGTATAGTGCGATCCCTGCAATCTGGTTGTACAGCTATCAATCATATATGGATGTCAATCATATGTTATTATTGGTTATTGCTATTCATTATCCTGATCTCTTCTTAGAAGTATTTTAATAAAGGCAAAGTCAGTTTGCATTTAACCCTAACCATGAGTGTTTCATTAAACCGGATAACAATCTTTAAGGGATATTCTTTTCTCACTTATACTCGAAACATTAGTGTTGGATAATGGGAAATCTTTTAGTTCAGAGTCTTCGAGGTGCTCCAACGCACAAGTAGAGCGATTTAATTCCACTCTGCAGGAAATTATGCGTTGTCTGCAAACCGAGAAAACATAAAACGTAATTTCAGGAACTTTTGGATTTATTTATTTATTTATTTATTCAGTCTATGGAATCATCCTTACAGACCACTTAAAGTATATGTACATTTATATTATAATTTATATATATAATTAAACATTTAACAAAATTGATATATAACATTCATCCAATTCAGTTAATTTAATGCATTTAAGTGTAATATAATATCTCTTCTCACAATATCCAAACTTTTACAAAAATCAATAAACTGATACAGCATATTAAACTCATCACAAATTCTACGTAGTGGATTAAAATTAGCATAGTTTGTACAATAATATTTGATAGTTAAAAAGTTATAATTTCTTGATGATCGAAAAGGAATATTTATATTTATGTTGTTGATGAGAAATTCAGATTTAAGACTACCATTTAACAGTTTTAACAGGAAAGTAACATTTAGCATATGTCTGCGACTTTTCAATGTAGGAAGCTTAATTAGAGCTAGACGATTTTCATAAGATGGCAACCTCATATTAGGATCCCAACCCAAACCACGAAGACAGAATAACAAAAATTGTTTTTGAACTGATTCAATGTTGTTCGAATGTATATGATATTGCGGATCCCAGACTACAGACCCATATTCGAGTATTGGTCTTACCAAGGTAGTAAACAATTGTTTTGTCGTATACGGATCCGAAAACTCTTTAGCCCACCGTTTAATGAATCCAAGTACACCAGTAGCTTTATTTATTGTTAGCGAAATATGACTTCTAAAGTCTAATTTTTTATCCAGAAGTACGCCAAGGTCGTTGAATGAATCCACTAAATCAAGCACAGCATTATTCATGATATACCGACCATTAATTGGAATTGATCTTGTAAAAATCATATATTTGCATTTTTTGACATTTAGGTCCATTAGATTCATATTACACCAAGTAGTTAAACGATCAATATCATTCTGTAAAAGTGATCGTTGATCAAGGTTGTTGAGGGTAAAAATTAACTTTATATCGTCTGCATACATTAATGTAGTTGAGTGTTTAATTACAGAAGGAAGATCATTTATAAATAGCGTAAATAAAAGAGGTCCCAAGTGACTACCTTGAGGTACACCAGATAATACTTTTATGTTGTTGGAATACGAGTTACGAAACTTAATACATTGTGTTCTGTCTTTTAAATATGATCCAATCCATTTTATTAGCATTATACCAAAGCCCATACGGTCAAGCTTAAACAACAATAGATCATGATTTACTTTATCGGATGCCTTGCTAAAATCATTATAAATAACATCTGTTTGTTTCATATTAATAAAACCATCATTTACCAAAGTTGTAAGCTCCAAAAGATTTGTTATTGTAGAGCGTGATTTGCAGAATCCATGTTGCGTTGGAGATATGATAGAGGACACATGATGTGACAACGTGCCATATATAAGTTTTTCAAATAGTTTTGGAATAGCACTTAATTTAGCAATACCTCTATAATTCGAAATACCAGCTTTAGATCCAGACTTAAAGAAGGGAATAATAAATGATTCTTTCCAAATGGGAGGAAAGTAACCCAATTTAAGGGATATGTTAAACATATAAGTCAAAGGAATATACAATAAATGTGCGCAGCGTTTTAAAATGCAACTAGGAACACCGTCAGGACCAGCAGCATACGACACTTTTAATTTTGTCAGGGCATTCAGAACTGTATGTTGATTGATGGATGGTATATTAATAATTGAAGATTCCGATATTATGTAAGGATACAGATTATTAAATACTGTCGAAGAATAAGTTGATGCAAAAAAGTCTGCAAACATATTACTTATGAAGTTATCATCTGAAGATTCTAAATCACCGTACTTCATAACCGAAGGAAAGTCCGCAGTACGTCTTTTAGAATTATTAAATTTATAAAATGATTTTGGATTATTTTTTAAATTATTCCTTACTTTAATTAAATAGTTATTATAGGCCAATTGATTAGCAATAATAAATTCCGATCTTGATAACGAGTATTTCATACAATCTATCAATGTTCCATATTTTCTATAATTTTTGTACATTTTGTTTTTCTTATTTTTAAGTTGAGATAGATGTTTTGTATTCCAAGGAGGACCATTCGATTTAGGAGGTAACATTTTAGGTACAGATGCCGAGAAACATTCAAAGAGGTGATGATAAAATGTATGCAAACACAAGTCCAAGTTATCATTGCAACGAGATAACACATTTATCCAGTCAATTTGGAATAGATGGAGTTGTAAATCTTGGTAATTAGTTTTATTAAAGCAAAAGATTTTATCGCTGTGAGTTAACTTTTTTTTATGAAGAGGATAGGAACAAAAGCAAGATATCTCAAGTGTTGGATGGTATATATCTTCCGGATTAGAAATAGGGCTATGCCGCAATATTGAAAAGTCATTAGGTTCATTAACGAAAATAAGGTCCAACAGTCTACCAAATGCATTTGTGACGGAGTTGACTTGGAAAAGACAATTTTCCAATAAACCACGAATAAATGCTGCTGAAGAATCGGAATAATGAGATGGAACTAAACAATTGGTATCAGGATCAGCTTTCCATGATGTAGACGGCATGTTAAAATCTCCAATTAACATTAATAAATCAGATGGTTTTATATAATTTTGGATTAAATCAACAGCTTTCAGATGATCCTCATAAACAGAAAGCGGAGAGTTAGGCGGAATGTAAGAGCAAATAATGTACATGGACCTGTTATTAATTTTAGCTAAAACACATATAATCTCAATATGTAAAAAATCGTTTAAGATAATTTCTTCAGACGAAAATTCGTTTAGTATAGCAACCAATACGCCGCCACCAGACTTTTTTATTACATTATTACACTGATTATTATTTTTATCAGATTCAATTCTTTCACAACTTTCTCTATCTTTTCTGAAAATTTGATATTTAGGGCAAAAAATCTCAGAGTTATTAACTTTTTTACTGAGCCAGGTCTCCGTAAATATAATAATATGATTATTGAAGCCAAAGCTATTACAATAAATTGACGAAAGTTTTGAATTCATACCTCTAACGTTTTGATACAAGATGTATATTAGTTTTTTGGATTTTGATCAGCGGATTTGGGAAGCCGAGCATTATCTTCTCTATATATAAATTCACGTATTAATGCGTTTTTAGGCCAAAAACTGGCATCTAAGATTTGTTCAAATAGGTATTCAGGAACAATTATTTTAAATGATGCTCTATTTCTGGAATTCATTTTGTAAACACTAATATCCTCAGGAATACAGTTTTTAATTTTAGAGATCACATAAAATTTCATCTCATCAGCTTTCGTATCATGTGCGAAACGTGTAGCAAATATAGTTTTCTTCGGAGGAATTGTTCGCAACCTAGGAGTGGGTATTGATTCAATACCAGTTGTAGGCACTATATTTGAAGTACCAGATGTTGAAGCAGATGGATAGGTCCGTAAAGGAATATAATCTTTCAATTCACACTGTCACGGGAAGGACACCAATGGAAACATTTTTCGGCAGACGTATAAGTACCAACCCCAGACTACTAGTATGGTGGTAGTATGAAAACTAATTAAAAATCGTAGTTTTATGTTTAAAATAAGATTGATTTATTTTACAATTTGGCCTTGCTTATAAACAGTTTATGAGAAGAATTATATTAATCTAGAACTAAAGAGAATTTACTACAATTCTCTTAATTATATATATAACTAAAATAGTTGTCTTAATATTAATACAATTATTCATATTTTGTTCATTAGGGTGCGGCTACGCTCATCGTACGTTCGCCTTTACTTCACTCTCATTTCAGTTGTTGTCAACCAAAAAATGCAAGCGCTGTTGAATTCCAAAGTACATTGACTAACCTAGTTAGAACGTATGGCTCGTGCTGTTGAATTGAACAGTACCCAGAAATAAAACATAGTATGTATGCATGTTGTTTACATTTGTTATTCGCTTGTACTCTACGTCATGCATACATTATACCCCAATTCCAAAAAAATCGTACCTCTGTATGTAATACGAGTTGTATGATTTTTAAAGCATTGTGCGGTGTTTTTGAGTTGAATTGTTTTTCTTTTTTTTTTTTTAAGTACAATATGATTCATTTTTGTTTGTTTTATATGGTTAATTGGTTATTATAAAATTTTGTTTAATTTATTTTGGTGTGGGAATTTTTGACAAAAAGAAATCTGTAACTTGATCTGGTACTTTTTTTCTTTTTTCTTTTTTCTTTTTTTTTCTTTTTATTCTTGTTCATTTTCGTGCTATGAAATTTTGTTTAATTGCTTTTTGAAAATAAAAAATATGTGCAATTTGATAAGTGTGTCTCATAAAATTTTGTTTAATTTTTAATAAAAAAATGTTTACGTTTTGTTAAAAAATAATTTTGTAATATGATTCTACACAATAAAAAAATTTAAAAACGTTTAATTTTGTTGGAATACAATTTAGTTCACATAGTATAATTTTACATTTTTGTTTCTAGTTATCTTTACGATGTCATATAAGTACATTTGATTTATTTTTGTTTATTATTGTATACATTTATTTTCGTTTAAGTTAAAATTCTTTATTATATTTTTTTCAATGTATTTTTATGCATAATTTTTTCTTTATCTCTAATTCTTATAGTTATGTTTACATCATCTGTATTAGTTATTTTGTATGGATCTGTGTAAGGTGTTTCATATTTTTCTCTATTTTCCACTTTTACTAATACAAGGTCTCCTATTTTTAATTTTATACTATTTTTCTTAGTAAAAGATTCTAATCTGCGTTTATTCTTAACTCTTGTTATTATTTCTCTAGCGTATTCTAATGATTTTCCTAATCTAAGTTTCAATTCTTTAACATAGTTATATATATTGTATATTCTATCATTGTGTACAAAATCTTCACCTGGTAAATTTTCCAAAAATTAATTCGAAGGGAGAATACTCCGTATCAACATGTGGTGTTCTGTTATATGCAAATGCGTAGTATGAAATCCATTCGTACCAATTGTCTTCATCAACGAAAGGCAAAAAGTATTCATTCAAAACTCTATGGTTCCGTTCGACTGTACCTAAGGTCTCGTGATGGTACGGTGTTGAGAATTTCTGTTCCATCTTCAATAAATTGCATACTTCCCTTAATAGTTCGTTCGTGAATTCTGTACCTCTGTCAGATTTTAAAGTCTTAGAAGTTCCGTATTTCAATATAAAACCTTCAATCAACGCCTTTGCCACCGATTTGGTTTCCTTCGTTTCCATAGGAATTGCTACCACATATTTCGTCAATTCACACTGCATTGTCAGTATATATCTGTAAAAACCTGATGGACGTAGTGGTCCAATTGTGTCAATGACGATAGTTTCAAAATTATTCCTAGGTGTGTCCGTTACATTGAAAGGTTCTTTTGTGTGCCTTATCTGTTTGTTTCTCTGACAAAGATCACAATTTGAAACATACTTTCTTACTATTTTGTACATATTTTTCCATGTATATTTCCGTTTAAGTTTCAATATGATCTTTCTTATTCCGAAATGACCTCCGCATGGTGTGTTATGATATAGTTTTATTAATTTCATTTTCTCTTCGTTATTTGTGATATTCTGAGGATTGGTATATAACATAATTTTGGCGTCATTATTATTTTGAATCTTGTTAAATTTTTCTTTTAATTTCCCATGGGTTATAATATTAAATATTTCATCACCTTTTTCCCGTGCGAATATACTACAATTCAATCTGCTTAACTCAAATGATAGTTTCTCCAACATATTACCTTACGGCCGTTTCGTTCATAGAATGACTATATTCAATTTTCAATTTCTTTGTCGACTTCATCAATATAAATTTTAATTTTCTCGCGCTCTTTATACCTTTAATGGATGTACATTCCCACATCTTGAGTTCATGACGCTCAATAGGAGATATTTCATCCTAATCCTCATTTATATATCCATTTTCATTAACAATTCCATTTTCATATATTCCATTTTGTATCATATTATTCCTCATTGTTCTTGTAATCACAGCGTTTTTTACTTAATTCATCATTTTTTCTAGGTATCATTGTCCTTAGTATATCAGAATTTAATTCTATTCTTGACAATGCGTCTGGATTGGTGTTGCTTATCCCTTTTTTAAATACTCTCTCAAAATAATGCGACTAATGGGCGATGGTCAGTTACAACAGTAAATGTTCTGCCATATAGGTATGGACGGAAAAATTGTATTCCCCAGTAAATGCCTAGCAATTATTTTTCTATAACGGTTTTGTTTCTTTCGTGTTTATTCAATGAGCGGCTTGCGAATGATATACATAGGTCTGTCATTTCCAATTTTTCCTTGCGAAAGTATAGCTCTTAGTGCATAATCTGATGCGTCTGTTGTTAGTATGAATGTGTTTTCAAAATTTGAATACTGTAGAGTTGGTGTACTAATTAATTTACACCTCAATATTTCAAATGCTGTTTGGCATTGTGTAGTCCATTCAAATTTTGTGCCTTTTTTAGTAGAGTATTTAAACAGTTTGCTATTTTAGCGAAATCTTTAACAAATCTCCTATAATAATTACAAAATGCCACGAACCTTTATACTTCGTCTGTATTTCTCGGAATAGGATATCCAGTTATTGCATCAAATTTTGATGGGTTTGGTTTAATACCGTTAGGAGTAATCAAATGACCAAGATATATTACCTCTGGTTTCAAAAAACAGCATTTGTCTGGATTCAGCCTCAAATTATATTTTCTTAATCTGTCAAAAACTTTAATCAAATTGGAATTATGGTGTTATAGACTACACCCAAATACTATGATGTCAGCAACATAAAGAAATGCGTCAGACTCTAGTCCAGGCAGTGCTATGGTTAACATAGGCTGGCAACTATTCGATGATATCTTCAACCCAAAAGGTAGCCTTGTATATTGATAATGACCACTAGGTGTAGAAAACGCAGTATAGTTCTCTATAATATAATATAATATAATATAATATAATATAATATAATATAATATAATATAATATAATATAATATAATACAATATAATATAATATAATATAATATAATATAATATAATATAATATAATATAATATAATATAATATAATATAATATAATATAATATAATATAATATAATATAATATAATATAATATAATATAATATAATATAATATAATATAATATAATATAATATAATATAATATAATATAATATAATATAATATAATATAATATAATATAATATAATATAATATAATATAATATAATATAATATAATATAATATAATATAATATAATATAATATAATATAATATAATATAATATAATATAATATAATATAATATAATATAATATAATATAATATAATATAATATAATATAATATAATATAATATAATATAATATAATATAATATAATATAATATAATATAATATAATATAATATAATATAATATAATATAATATAATATAATATAATATAATATAATATAATATAATATAATATAATATAATATAATATAATATAATATAATATAATATAATATAATATAATATAATATAATATAATATAATATAATATAATATAATATAATATAATATAATATAATATAATATAATATAATATAATATAATATAATATAATATAATATAATATAATATAATATAATATAATATAATATAATATAATATAATATAATATAATATAATATAATATAATATAATATAATATAATATAATATAATATAATATAATATAATATAATATAATATAATATAATATAATATAATATAATATAATATAATATAATATAATATAATATAATATAATATAATATAATATAATATAATATAATATAATATAATATAATATAATATAATATAATATAATATAATATAATATAATATAATATAATATAATATAATATAATATAATATAATATAATATAATATAATATAATATAATATAATATAATATAATATAATATAATATAATATAATATAATATAATATAATATAATATAATATAATATAATATAATATAATATAATATAATATAATATAATATAATATAATATAATATAATATAATATAATATAATATAATATAATATAATATAATATAATATAATATAATATAATATAATATAATATAATATAATATAATATAATATAATATAATATAATATAATATAATATAATATAATATAATATAATATAATATAATATAATATAATATAATATAATATAATATAATATAATATAATATAATATAATATAATATAATATAATATAATATAATATAATATAATATAATATAATATAATATAATATAATATAATATAATATAATATAATATAATATAATATAATATAATATAATATAATATAATATAATATAATATAATATAATATAATATAATATAATATAATATAATATAATATAATATAATATAATATAATATAATATAATATAATATAATATAATATAATATAATATAATATAATATAATATAATATAATATAATATAATATAATATAATATAATATAATATAATATAATATAATATAATATAATATAATATAATATAATATAATATAATATAATATAATATAATATAATATAATATAATATAATATAATATAATATAATATAATATAATATAATATAATATAATATAATATAATATAATATAATATAATATAATATAATATAATATAATATAATATAATATAATATAATATAATATAATATAATATAATATAATATAATATAATATAATATAATATAATATAATATAATATAATATAATATAATATAATATAATATAATATAATATAATATAATATAATATAATATAATATAATATAATATAATATAATATAATATAATATAATATAATATAATATAATATAATATAATATAATATAATATAATATAATATAATATAATATAATATAATATAATATAATATAATATAATATAATATAATATAATATAATATAATATATATAATATAATATAATATAATATAATATAATATAATATAATATAATATAATATAATATAATATAATATAATATAATATAATATAATATAATATAATATAATATAATATAATATAATATAATATAATATAATATAATATAATATAATATAATATAATATAATATAATATAATATAATATAATATAATATAATATAATATAATATAATATAATATAATATAATATAATATAATATAATATAATATAATATAATATAATATAATATAATATAATATAATATAATATAATATAATATAATATAATATAATATAATATAATATAATATAATATAATATAATATAATATAATATAATATAATATAATATAATATAATATAATATAATATAATATAATATAATATAATATAATATAATATAATATAATATAATATAATATAATATAATATAATATAATATAATATAATATAATATAATATAATATAATATAATATAATATAATATAATATAATATAATATAATATAATATAATATAATATAATATAATATAATATAATATAATATAATATAATATAATATAATATAATATAATATAATATAATATAATATAATATAATATAATATAATATAATATAATATAATATAATATAATATAATATAATATAATATAATATATATAATATAATATAATATAATATAATATAATATAATAATATAATATAATATAATATAATATAATATAATATAATATAATATAATATAATATAATATAATATAATATAATATAATATAATATAATATAATATAATATAATATATATAATATAATATAATATAATATAATATAATATAATATAATATAATATAATATAATATAATATAATATAATATAATATAATATAATATAATAATATATAATATAATATAATATAATATAAATATATAATATAATATATTATATAATAT